>JAXQQM020084774.1:0-265010 GCA_034641835.2 Pinus albicaulis | reverse complement strand
TTAGGCTAGTAAATTGATATGAAAGGGTTTTTTGATAAATGATGGGGTTTTCTGGGCTGTGTGAGGCAAAGACAGCAAGAGCAGAGGTTAAATAAAGAATGCAAATTATCTCCTGAGGCAAGGTAAGCATGAAGTTTAACATCAAATTGAGATTAAATGGAATGGCTGAACTGCTGAGAAGTTGACAAGGGCATAGTAGATGAATCCTTGTCAAACAGAAGAAAACACTAAATTTGAACAAACTTAAAGGCAGAGCATATAAATTATGAATTCTACCTTAACACTTCATTTGTTCAAATGGAAACGATCATGAAATGACATAAACACATAACAGGCTACATATGAAACCAAAGAAGACACAAATGTTAAATCTCATGCCACAGGAATCTCAGAAAACAGAGCTATACTTCTCCATTAAAATCTCTGTCTAAAACTGTACAATAAAACTCTATTTTTCTCCTACACTAGCTCTCAGAACTCTCTCCCCTCCTTTACAAAATGATTTTCAATACATTAAATAAACTCTGCTAGGGGAAAACCATCGACCCCAAGACAAGGAATTTATTTTATCATTATTAAACAAATAAAACTAATAATCAATCAGCTTCCCTGAAGATAGAATAGCGCTCCTTCTTCTACTCGAATCTGTTTGATGACTGATGAATAGGAAAAATCTGGAGCTGCACTTTCTGAAATGTAGCCAACGAATTCGATTTGCTCTGCTGGGATAATTATCTGCACTTCTGGCTTCTGACTTTGATTGCCACGTTATATTTTATCATTTGAAAATCTCTAGAGCGCAGATCATTGGAATGTAACTGAAGTCAGAAATAGACCCTCTGACCCTATTTATCTGCTAAGGTAGATATTCTTCACTCTATTTTTAGCTTTGACTTTCAATATTCAAAATAAAAACTAATTTTAAATAAACATAGCTTTTGAATTTTGCCTTTGACAAAGCTCCGCCATTTGCAGGTGCGTTTTCTCCATTTCATTGTTAATTGCATTCTCTGGTCGTTTCCCAACTTTTAAAGTGTTTGCAAATGCTGCACCTAATGATATGCCTTGTCTCTTGTCAAATCTGCGGACCTGTCCCTTGAAAGTGCGCATCAGGATTATCAGGATTGCTTATGGTTGGTATGTAACCGAGTCATGAAAATAACTTGTATCATATGAAAGAGCAGGTGTCCCAAAAAACTATTGCATATGACAAATTTGCCTTCAGAATCGGCTTGAAGAACATATCGACCTGCATACCATTTTATACAGCGCATCATCTGAAATAATTAGTCACTGGACAAGAAATTCAATGGCCTCTTCTTCTTATAAATAACTGCATATCCATTCACTGATATTATACACCGCGGAGTAGGGCGAAGGCGCTGGAATTTGACTGATTATGTTTAATATTGTAAAAGCAAAATGTCAATGCCATCATATTGCTCTTCTATCCAACTGGAAATTAGCTCCACCGATTTTAGATTCTAATTGATGGGAAAACTACGTTAACACCCTCTGTCTGTAAGGATGCCACCAACACATTTAAAAACATTGAGCAATTTCTAAAAACCGGTTTGAAGGCTGTTGTGGGCGATCCCAAACAAGACTGGGCGCTCAAAACGATTTTTCGGACCTCTGTTGACGAGTGGGTCGCTCACCTCTGAGTGGGTCGCTCGGCCTAGGTGGGTCGCTCACCTTGTAACTTCACACTACGAAAATTACCCAAGTGGGTTGCTCTGCCCAGATGGGTCGCTCGCGCCCAGGTGGGTCGCTCGAGCTCCAAATTTTAGTTTTGAAAATGATCTCTCGACCTTTCAACCAGACAAGGTCTTCATCCTTCGCATGGAACCCCAATTTCGTGGCTTTCAATTTGAAACAACACCATTTCCCATCTGCGCTTTCTGCCATTGTTTCATAGTCGACATATCCTGCTCCAGATCAATATAAATCTTGCATTTGTATTGATTGTAATTTCAATGCTTTATCTTGTGAGGCCTTCTTCATAATCTTTAAACATATCAGCAGGCTTTCCTTTGTCCCTCGTATTCATTTTCATCAATTGGTTTCTTCTTTGCATAACCTGGTTTTCCGGTCTGTGCACCAACACTCTCTTGGATGCTCTGGTTAAGAGTTTCTTCTAAACTCTCAAGCTCCTCAATAATCTGTTCAATATGTTGTTCATTTCGAGCAATTTGAGTCTGTTGACCCTATGTCAATCCACCCTGTGCTATTTCTTTTGCTTGGATAGCATCAATCTCCTTTTTCAAATTAGCAACCTTTCCATTCCACTTGATAATTGTATCTCGAGTTTTACTTTGCTTCTCAGTGAACTGACCTTTGTATGTTTGCCATGTCATTGCCCACAACCCAGATCTCCAATACAACAGCTGCAGCTGACTCTAGAATTTTATCATGGTGTAAGGATATTTTAATGTGAAGGCTACTACAACAGGATAACCTTCATGAACAAGTTGCACAAACTAGACTGGAATTCAATAACTCGAGAGGGCCCAGTATCCTGTGTAGTATCTGAGATTTGGTAGCCTTTTGGAACTTTTGACATTGAAACTCTGTTTTACAATTTCCTTCTCTGATTGCTGATGATGTATTTTGTCACTCTTTTGCAGGGATCGGAGCTGCTGAAGATGAAACAAGGCTGCCATTTGAAGAGCTGGAGAATTTGCAGCATTTTGACAAATTACATATTCTAAAAAACACATTTAATGATTTCTTCTTCAAAACAGGGTTTTGAAGAAGAATCAATTTCACATTGATGACATTCCTGAAATAAACACCTACTGAATCTTCCTCTAGTCTGCAAACAAAACCCTGAGCTCAAGAATTAAAATGACTCTTTTCTGGACCAGAGTAATATCAGTGACTTTGGTGAATTTGACTGCAGCGGGCCTAACAAGACGGAGTCTAACACTCCTCACTCCAGTGTGAGGGTTCTAGAAAATATCTCACTTCAAAAAATGACCAATGACCATGTATGGTACGTGGTGTAGTATGGTGATTTCCTGGAAATTCTAGTTTTGTTTTATGCAGGGTACTTGTCATCCTTTTGGTCTACAAAATATGGAGGCATAGGTTGGTCACATATATATTTTTTATGTGATGGATATGGCCCGCTTTGTTAGTGGGCGCTACACATATTTGTATTGTGCATGTCTATGGTGGTTTTGGGCTTATTTCCCTAGGTTATTTCCATTTCTTTTGGCTATCTATGGTGTTGTAAAAGGGACATATGTGATTTTTTTGTCACTAATTGTATATTATTGCACCATTCACAGTGTTTTTGTGAGATATCATAAGAATTTATGGTGGGTTTTTGTTTTTCTGTTAGCTATAGTTGACACCCATCCATGGGAAATATTGTTTGTTTTTTTTCTATAATAGTGGGTTGAAAGGGATGATGTAACACACAGCTTATTTTCTTTATGTTATTTTAAAAAAGAATACATTTGACTTCTAAGGAAAAAGGGAATAACAAGTATGTTAATAATTTTATGAACATGAATTACAAGAATGACTAGTGAAGTGTACTCTGGAAATTTCTTAGGCTAAAAACATTTCATCATTTTGCACTAGATAACGATTATTTGTTTTCTAAGCTTAAATACTGTGTTAATTATCAGAGGGGTAGCAGAGGTTTAAGACCCTAGCCGGAGTAACCAACCTGGGTCCTATGTCTTCTAGTACCATGCCATGAATTATATAGTTATCATATTAAAAATCTGATTTCGAGGAATAAATTACTTGACAAAAGTTATCTATATATTTCAGTAGTATCTAAAGCACAATGTTAAGCATATGTAAAACAAAAATGAAGGAAAAACGACAACACATTACATCCAACTGTGAAACAAATCAAGATAACTGTATTCAAAATTTTTAGAGGAAAGAATCAACCATGAGGATTACCATAGGAACATGTAATATTGAATCCTAAAAAAAAATAGAAGAAAAAATATTCATGAGAATTCATTTACTCATAATAAATCGAACCTGATAAATTTAATAGTGCATGAACAACATTACTGCATTCTTTTAAAAAGAGAAACCTTGGCACATTCCTCACAAAGCCTCTGTCAAAATAACTGATGAAAAGGGACAAGGGTTTGAAAAAAATAACTTTAAAAGAAAAAAAGATTACATGGAAATTTGAAGAAAAGCTTAATCAAAGAAAAGCGTAATTGTTCCACAAGATATGTATATATATAAATTTCGATTACCAAAACTAGGAAATACGAGCCGAGTTACACAATGTACCGAAAGAAAAATAACACATATGGAATATGTTCAACAGTCCTGATAAAATTACAGCCAGTCCCACATTAAAAATACTAGAACATTTACAACCTGATTTCAAAACTGGGATACACCTCAGTGGAGTATTTAATCTCATATACAAATTTTAATAAAATTATAACTCCGACGATCTAAGACAAGTACTCATACCCGATGAAAGTAGCAACAGCGCCGACGAGAAGGCCACAATAGCGCAAACGGGACGAGCAGGCAGCTACAGTGCGAATGGGACGAGTAGGCAGCAACAGCAAAAATGTGCTAATAGCAGCGGGGAATAATGAAACCGGTAAACAGAATGACTTCGCGGGCGATTATTTTATAGGAATTAGTTCGGCCGAACTATTTTAAAAGTAAAAGTTCGGCCAAACTTTTGTTGCTGGTTTTCCAATCTCTGGAAAAAATTCTGTTTTCTCGCGCCGTTAGTGTGCCATCAATCTAAGTGGAATCACGAGTTTCAAACTATCATAGAGTTCGGCCAAACTTTAGAAAATGTCCGGCCGAACTATTGCCGAAAAAAAAATTCGGCCTCCGATTCTCACAAAAGTGTAACCCAGCTTCATGTTTCCGCCCTTAAAGATCATAAAGAATATATAGATCGATGCATCCAAGAGTCATATTTTACATGTTATTATGATATCCAACACTCACTCGACATTCTCCAATCCACGGCTACGATACCTCTGTTGTATGAGCAAATTGGAATTCATTGTGACAATTTTCGTAGTATGTCTAGAAGAGATCGATTATGGTTTCCAGAACTGTTTTGGGGATGAGAAGATGTAAGTGCCAAGAATACATACTTTAGGAATCGACATATGTCATATTCCAATGATCATACTACGCATTTAAAAATACAACAACGATATTTTTTGTAACACAATGGTATCATTCGAGTTCGGTGTCGATGATTCCTACAACGGATTGAAAGCGAGTTGTCCATGGATGATAACGAAAGCTGGCGCTATCATCGTTCCAAGGAAAGAGGAAAGATTCAGCTTAATCGTTCCCCCATTTGACATTCTGTTGTAAACCAACTGTATTTCTGAGAAATTGTTAATCTCCCCTCCTATCTTCCCATTAGCTATTAAAAGGCTAGTATGCAATTTGATGTCTATATCAATCGAGAGGAGAAAGTAGTCAACGAATTAATTTAATTAGAGAGATAGCAATTAGGAAATAAATCAATTCAGTGATAGTGTGCACAAAGGGAATATGTAGAAGGAAAGAGGAGTTGTCCCGATGCATCATCATGCAGCTCATAACCAGCGGATCATTCCTCTAGTCTTGTTGGAATCTAGTCTTTGCCTCATGATGAAAAAATTTTTTTTTAAGGAATTAATGAAAGTATTTCTACCCATTATTTTTCTATTTATTTATTGCATCTAATCATTTTGACTGCTGTGTGAACCAGGTTAATTGAGAGTACAAGCTGCTTGGGTTGGCCTCTAGCCCAGCTCGACATTGCTCTTCATTTTTGAAGTTAATTAGCATTTAAATTATCATTTACTATGTCAAGTTTCTTTCATCATCCATAGTCTCTTCCCTTCTGCAGATTGGTGTTTTTTAATTTACTACAACATTTTCCTTTCAATTGTAGTATTAATTGATTTTCTACAGTTCTCCTTTCAGCTGTGAGATTAATTTAGTTTGTTGTATTAAGGAATTGTCTTTCTCTTCTAAATACTTCTTTAAATTAAATTACTTCCCTCTAGATTGTTTGAACTTAAAATATTGGCGTCGCCTTTATGAGCTCTAACATTAACTTGAATTAATCCAGACCCACTTAATTAACATTTCAGAATCTGAGATCGACTTGAGAATTTATGGTTTTGAAAGTCGACATTGATAAAAAAGGGAAACTGCACTATGATTGAATACAATAATATTTGTTTTCCTTAAAAATTATACATAGTTCCACACGATAAATTTTCAAGGACAAGGAAGACAAGGGATTTATATTAATTCAATTTCTTTTATAAGTTATTTGCACAGTAGATTTACTTTTTATGATGCTCAAGCTTTCAGCTTAAATTCACAGAGGATTAGTGCAAGTAGAATTAGTGCAAGGAGAGTTAGTATTTGAATTCCTTTCGAATTTATTCCATCATTTACACTCTTTTGATATGGTTTCAACACCACCTGTCTGATATGGTGTCGACACCACGTTGGTTTCCAGTTATGATTTCCTTCCTATTTTCATGTAATTAGAATTTCCTTTCACATTGTTAATTTCCTTTTACTTCCTGCATGATTTTAATTTTTTGTATTGGTGTTTTCTCGAATTATCTTTTAATGCAGGATTTCATTTATTTAATTCCAAAGATAGAATAGAGACTTGTTTTTCATGTTGTTAAGGGCTTCCTTTGGCATTTCCAGTGTTGCGTCTCGAATTTCACAAACTATTCAGATTGAAAAATTAAATGTTCGTACATTTATGGAACCTATATTGCACCCAAAATTTTAACGTTGTTACTGGGGAGGTACTGAAGGGATTAACCTTGGTGATATTCCACATTTTTTTTTTTCCCTTCACCTAGGTTCTCTTCCAAATTTATGTTCTTTGAATTTATTTCTTTCTTGCATTATTGCTTTAAGATTCCTCATTTCATTTGATTTTGTAAGAATATTGCTTTAAGGTTTCACATTTTCTTTAATGTTGTGAGAACCCCCCACCCTACCTCACATACACACTATTAATGCGCTAACAAATGTACAAGTGGGCTTGTTAAAAACAGGAAAATTCTATTTTGAGAAATTATTCAATGAGGAATTTTTACACTGCTACAGAGACATACAAATCGTCCAATGAGGAATTAACAACTGCAAAATTTAAGATTTTTCTTCAACATAAAATTATATTATTAAATATTTTGTCTCAAAATTGGATGATTTTCAGAAATAATATGAAAAGGATGAAGGCCCACCACTTATCTTTTGCGCCAAATGTATGAAGAAACACTTCCTTGGAAGGTGTCCACTCAGTAGCCTAAAAATTTGTAAAATTTGTGACGAGGTTGATTCAAGTGAACATTTCTCGTTACTACCAGGATTACTAAAAGTATTCAAGAAATCAAGTAAGGACTCGAATCAATTTCCAAGTATAAATCAAAACTTATCATCATTTTATATTTATAACAATCCTTATTTTTCTGAACAGGTTCCTCAACATTTTTATAATCCTGGAATTTCATGGAAAAATTTTAATCCTCCTCCAATTGAATATCCTACTTCATGGCTGAACTGGCCCTCTTGTTGGCCCTCATCCTCGAACCAGATATCTCCATGCCCTCAAGAATAGTTTGGATCCTTATCTCTAGGGCAATATCCCATGCAAATTCAATCATATGAGCACTAATGACAACCACAATTACTTTCTAATACATCATTTAGTTACCTTCTCCCATGGTCCCAACCACATGTGAAACCTTAACCTATTCCTTATCCTTAGCCATACCCTAGCTTTCATTCAAACCCTAATCCATAACGTAACCCTATTCCAAACCCTAATCCATTCCCTAACCCTAATCCATACCCTAACCCTAGTCCATATCATAATCCATACCATAGACCTAACCCTAGTCCAAACTTAATCCCAATCCAAATCCAAACCTTAGTCCAAGCCTTAACCTAAACCCTACCCTAAACCATATCATAAATCGTAAAATAAACCATTAGATTGCACAGTAGTTTCGAACACCTATTCTTCCCGTTGATTCCCATGTTGAACATAATGCTACATCTTCCATGTTTGGAAAGGGAATGAGTTTGGAAACTTCCCCCATTACCACAAAACATTCATGGCGGGAAGTTGTAATTCAAAGACCACCAGAGGAGAAATATTCCATTAGAACTTGTTCTCAAAATGTTGTTGAAACTTGAAACCCTAGAATCTCTCTCAACCATTCTTTTCAATTTTAAAATTCAATATTTGAGCTCAAATTTGAGGGATTTATCTTTTTTCTTTCACTAGATCCTTTGTGCCTCGAGGAGAGTGACTATCAAACCGTGGAAGACTTGCATCAGATGGAGAATCATAAATATGTGGATTCCATTGAATCCGGGTTTTAAGCATTCATAAAGCCATCTTATTTCCTCATCATTTAGAAACTCTTGGTACCATTTCAATTGAAGTTTGGTATGTATTGAATTTTATTCTTTAAAACTAAGTGTAAGTATAACAAGCATTTTGTTATGCACATGGCTTCATTGGAAATATGCCTACACTTAACAGTGATATTTTTTCTGTAAAAATAAGGTAGGATAATATGAGTATAATAAAGATGGTATAACAACATTCTTGAAATTGTGATTCCCTAAGGTACAAATTTTGGAATTTCTATTATCATGCACTCTTGTGGGTAGACCTTTTAGAGGAGCTTTACACTCAATACCTCATATTTTACAAGTGACTTTGATTGTGGATCAGTGTGTATTTTAATAAGTTACATGTAATATTTTTCTCCTATTTCTAGCAAACTATTATTTAGAACATATTTTTTTAAGTCCTCTTCGAAGGGATCAATGAAAAATCTCCTATGGTGGACCACACCTACAAAACCCTAATAATATTTCATAAAGAACCCTGTCATGATCCACTCAAGAAATATTTTTCGTCATTATCCAAGATGTTTATTTAAATAAGTTCTTAGGGTAGCATCACCAACAAGTAATGAGTAGTAATTAAAAAAATTTCATGCCATATTGCACCCATAAGGAGAGTATTTTCCTTCCCACCTACTACGTAACCCATCTGAGGTTAATTATAATCATATTTTTTCAAAAAAATAAATTAATTAATCGATGGATAGGAGGTCTCATTACGAGCCAAACTACTATGATCATGTGTCCTAAGGAGAATTACATTACTGCACTGGTCACCAAAAAAGGGTAATGACTTATAGTTGAAAATATGGAAGACAAAAGGTTTGATCACAAGTCAGCTTGTTCATTCTTTTTACTTCTTGTGAATGGCACTGTCATTAGCTGGTTGCGAAGCCAGGTCAACGACCTTCAATTAACTTATAAAACGAGAGAAAATAAATGTTCTTAAATGAATTTGAATCTATATCTAATAGGTGGGACAAAATAATTTCATAAAGTTAAAAGGTATCTCTATCGAGGCTTTTGACCCCTACTGGCAACAAGGCCATGCCTGTGATATTAAGGTTAATTTTACACTATGATTTTCTTGGTTTTTTTTTCCCTTCCTTGAACTCACTATCAATCTCTCTGAAAATGGATTTAAAATCCTTTTGTTGTTCTGCCTTGAAGTTCTATATTTTGGGAATGATTTTTATAAGTGTGGGACCCTTAGTGAAGGTAGTTCATTATACCCTGACAAGAGGAGCATCAACTATACATGGATAATTGTAAAATGATGAATGTGAGAAAGTATTTTTATGTTTACTTTTAACGCTATGGTTTTTAATGAGGTCACTCATATTTACAACGAGGATATTAAAGTGAAAATTCTAATGAGAGATGCCTCCGAGATATTCTTTTGGAAATTTTAAAAGTTGTCTATTTTATTCAAGTAATAACACCATCCTTAAAATTTAGTTTTTCCATGGTAGCTTTTGTTTTAGGTTTTCTTGAAATTAGTCTAATAAAATAAAAATTCCAGCACACACTTTGTTTTAAGAGCAAGCTTTAACTAGCACAGTAAGTGTGATCACACATAATTGCAAGAACATCATTTTGAATGCCTATAAAAATTTTTAATCTTTGTTTTTTTGTGAGGAAGTGACACTACCAAATTTCCTTGCATGAGTACATGCAATATGGTCAGCATGGGGGGATGTTGGGCTTCCAACTTGTCTTATTTTTAATCATTTATCTCATGTTGTTGAGTGGCATCATGATTATTTTTTAAGAATATTTGTTACTTCTTATTTTTGACAAGATTAAAATATCATTAACGAAATTTTAATAAATTCTTGTCTATTGTAGGGATAAAACTAGTTCGATCCTGTATTTACTTGTCTACACCATTGCATTTACTTGCCTACACCATTGCGCTTATCTTCTTGCACCCAAGTAGAACTAGATTCCTACACAAATTAGTTGAGTCATTTCAATGTGTGAATTCTGCCATTTATCTTTTAATCATGAAGTAGACTAATGAACTTTCATTTAGGGTCATCAAATCTCAAGAGCACTCATTGTTACAATTGTTAGACTTTGGAGACAAATTGTAGGAGCAGTGAGGGATATACGTTATCGAGACTAAATAAGGAAGTTTGAAGAATATATAGATCAATTCGTCCAAGAGTAGTATTTTCCATGTTATTATGGTATTCAACACTCACTTGAAATTCTGCAATCCATGACTACCATACCTCTATTGTATGAGAAAATTGGAATTCATTGTCACAATTTCAGTAGTAAGTATAGAAGAGATCGATTATGGTTTCCATAACTATTTTGCAGATGATCAGACATTATTACCAAGAATATATACTTGAGGAATCAACATATGTATTATTGCAATGATCGGACTCCGCATTTAAAAATACAACTATATTTTTTGCAATGCAATGGTATCATTCAGGTTCGGTGTCAATGATTCTTGCAACAGATAACAAGTGAGTTGTCTATGGATGATAAAGCAATCTGGTGCTATCATCCTTACAAGGAAAGAGGAATTATTCACCAGAATCGTTCCCCATTTTGACATTCTATTGTAAACCAATTGTATTTCTGGAAAATTGTTAATCTCCCCTCCTATCTTCTCATTAGCTATTAAAAGGTCAGTATTTAATTTGATGTCTATATAAATCGAGTGGATCAAGTAGTCAAGTAATTAATTTAATTACATAGATAGGAATTAGGAAATCAATTGAGTCAGTGACAATGCACACGAAGGGAATACTCTAAAGGAAGAGGAGTTGTCTCAATGTATCCTTATGTAGTTCGTAACCAGCAGATCGCTCCTCTCATCTTGTTGGAATTGAGTGTTTCCTTCATGATGTAAAGACTGTGCTTTCAGGAATTAATCGAATTATTTCTGGCCATGCTTTGCCTATTTATTTATTGCATCTAATTATTTTGACTGCTATGTGAACCAGGTTAATCGAGGGTGCGATTTGGCTCGGTTGGCCACTAGCCCATCTCGACACCACTCTTCATTTGCTAATTTAATTAGCATTTAAATTATCATTTACTGTGTGAAGTTTCTTTCATAGACTCTTGCCTTCTGTACATTGGTGTTGTTTAATTTACTGCAACATTTTCCTTTCAGCTGTGAGATTAATTTAATTTCTTGTATTAAGGAATTTTCTTGCACTTAGAAATACTTATTCGTATTAAATTAAGTCCCTATATATTTTTCTAATTTACAAGATCGACATTGCCTTTATGAGCTATAACATTAAATTGAATTGATCGAGGCCCACTTAATTAATATTTCAAAATCCTCTTGTTATGAATCCTCTTGTTTGGACAATAGATTTACTTGTTATGATGCTCATGCTTTCAGGTTAATTTCACACAGGACTAGTGCAAGTAGAATTAGTGCAAGAAAAGTTAGTATTTGAATTTATTTTGAATTTAGTCCAACATTTACAATATTTCAATATCGTGTCGACACCGCGTTGGTTTCCAGTTATGATTTCCTTTATGTTTTTCTGCAAGTATAATTCCCTTTCACATTGTTAATTTCCTTTTACTTCCCATGGGATTTTAATTGTTTGGATTGGTGTTTTCTTGAATTGTATTCTAATGCAGGATTTCATTTACTTAATGCGCAATATAGACTAGAGAATTTTTTTCGAGACTATCAAGGGATTTCTCTAGCATTTCCAGTGTTGTGTCTCGAAGTTCACGAACTAACTGGATTGAAAAATTAAATGTTGGTACATTTATATACCCGATTCTACACCCAACAAGTATAGTTAGAGAAGTGAAGGATATGATCCATGATCAATATTTTTCTATGTTCTTATGGATAAAGGCTTGTAATATAACAATATACGTATAGAGCATAAATCCTTAAAGGGAAATAGAGGACATGACACTTGAGGAGGCATTTATAGGAGTGAAATGTGAGGTGAACCATCTACAAATCTTTAGTATTCCATTGTATGCCCATATTTCTTCAGAGAAGAGGACTAAACAGGAACACTCATCAAAACGGAGCATTTTTTTCAATACAATGAGTCTTCAAAGGTCTACAATGTTTTCCTTACATGAAAAAGGAAGATAATGCTCAAGAAGGATGTCATATTTGACGAGGGTAGAAAATTTAGGAGGACACTTGGGAAAAATTGAAAAATGAAAATGGATTGAGAGTGAGAAGCTTTGAAAGTGAAGTATGGAATAATAACACTGATAATATCGACATAGTCCTCTAATTAAGAGGATAAGTGAGAGGTTCCTTTGAGCTCTACCAAGACAAGGGAAATATGGGTTGAGTAGACCTTCAGATATTCTGAGGAGAATGTGGGGTATCCTAGCAGGAACTTCTTTGAGAATACACCACCTATTATATTTTCTAGTTATTTTTCCTTAACGATTAACATAAGTGAAACTAAGCCTTCTACTTTGAGGAGGAAGTAAACCAACAAGCTTAGAGGGATGCCATGGTGGAAGAGTATGGTTCCATCAAATAAATGATGTATGGAAGATTATATCAAGACCTTAAATGAATTTACTGGCAACTTATTGGTATATTGAAGATTAAACATGTAGGATATGGTAGTATCAAGAAGTAGAGAGGGAGATTCGTGGTGAGATAGTTCTTCCAGAAAGAGAGAGTATACTATTGGGAGAAATTTGTTCCTATTTCCATATATGCATCTATCACGATGACCATTTATATTTCTTCTGAGATGCATCGCAAGATACATCAGATCGATGTGAATACTTACTTCCTCAATGAGGTGATTGAGGAAGAGGCGTAGATTGAGAAACCTTAGGAGTTAATGCTACTAGATCATAAAATATAATAAAATATAGATCAAGAACATGAAAATTATCCTCTTAGATCGGGAAACCTCCTTTACATCACATAAATGACTAATTATTAGATGATACAAATGAGAAGACGACCTTGGGATATATAGGAGTCTAACGGGTCACAATATAATCAGAGCCTACATAACAATAATAATTTAAGGGACCAAAAATAATAATAGTGGGCCTCTATGGGGCACACAAATTACAATATGGGATCTACATGGGCACAAAAATAATAATAATATTGATACACTAGTATTACACAGACCTAAAAAAGGTCCATGGTAGGGAGTCCATGTATGCACATTGAAGAAGGCATTATATAGAATTAACTAGGTACATCACACATGGTAATCTTATATATATAGCTGCCCACTTGGATATGGTTTCATTAAGAGTGAGGTAGAGTCCAACTTGTATTATTTACTTGTTGATGGAGAGCCCTTGTCGAGACTAGGATTTTTTTTTTTTTTTTTTGGCATAGTAGGACCACATAGGAGGAGCGACGAGCATGAAGGAGACAATTTGGAGCACAACATGGGGTTGGCGAGTAATCAGTAGCATAACATAGGGTTCAAATAGTGGTTTGGGCATATCGAAGATAAATTTCACATCGTAAGAGGACAACAGTAAGCAATAAATGAAGACATGTGTAGAGGATATCGTTCACTATAATATTACATGGGACAAAGATGTCCAAGGAGGTTGTGGTTAACAAGAAGTTGGAGATATTTAGAAAATGGGGAATATCAGGGGGATTGGAACCGAACAAGGGAAAGAGATGTTTTGGATAGTTATGCCACACATGGGAAAATCAGGAGGAATCAATGGAAATATATCAATGGCCTTCAAGATATGGATTCAGAAGGTGTGAAGAGAAGTGGATTCAAGAGAATTCCACCAATTATAAAATACTCATAGGAAGACCAACAAATGGTTGTTCATTGGTTGTCAATCAAGAGTGTTTGTAATTTCACGTCTAGAGTCATTATTTGTACCGTGTCATTTTTATGCAATCAAGGAGTCATAGTCAAGGTGTAGTCATGTTTTTCACTACATAGCAACAACATTGTAATGGGTTTAGTAATTTATTATACTAGTTTTTTATATTTGGTTTATTGTAGGGGTTTTGGTGTTGTCTAATGTTATCACAAATGGATAGAGAGCCATGTAATTGGTGTATGTAACTGTGGGTATTTTTCCTTCTATGCTAATATATAGGTGTAAAATATTGTTGGAGAAACTATTTTAATTGTTTGTTAATTATAAAATATTGTTTGGGAAAACCATTGAGCTCTTTTTTATGCATATTTGTATGAATTCCTAGATGAGTCTCAAAACTGTGTAATTTCTATATGTAGTAAGCTATAATTTTACTTGTTTTATGTTGTTGGTTTATGCCATTGTTAATGGTTTATAGTCTACAAATTAATCCTATTTTTTATATTTTTGATAAGTTTTATAGTTCTACTTTATGGCAACAATCTAGTTTGGTATGAAAATGTAGTATTATGCTTGTTAAACCTAGGTTAATGAGCACATATGTTGCTCGATTGTTAAAGTATGGAGTTTCATTCAGTATCGTGTGTCAGATGTCATTGTGTAGTAGTTGTGGATCTCTTAGTTTCTAGGTTTGATTGGGTTTTGTCATATGAATTCCATGTTGAAGGACTCACGTCGCAGATGATCATTATTGGCTTGCATAGGAGATGGAATAATCATTGTTTGGAAGTATATGTTGTGAAAAACAATGGTGGAGTGTTGTAATATGTGTTAGTTAGGAGAAACACTATCAGAATGTAGAAACTAGATTTCGATATTCACCCATTAGTGTCTTGGGTAAGATTTCACTCACTTAGTGCATGTTGCATAAAGGGTTGATCCTAAGCAGGTACTTGTTAGACAATGTATCACAAATCTCAAGCTTATAATTATCCAACACACCAACAAATGGTTTCGTTACTATGACCAGGATGGTTGTGTGAAGGGATTGTATCTTAGGGATGTGGAAAGCATGGAATCCTACCAGAAAGGAGATCACCGACTGTCTTACATGAAAGGTGCATGAGTTTGTTGTGAAACAAACAGGATACTAGGGTTAGAGCACAAGGAAATGGATAAAAATATATGTGTATACTTATTTTCATGAGACCTTCTTTGCATAATTCCCTAACATGTTGACAGATTGGGTGCAAAGGTTAAAGGACAATAATCTCACGTTTCAACACGATGGGCCAAGGAGGTGGACGTTGGAAGAAGTGCATTTGTGAGAAGCAGCAAGAAATAATACTTTGCATGTTGTTATTTTTTGGTTTGAAGTTTGTTACAAGGATATATTATAGAATTCATAGTGGAATCAATGGTGTCCTATAGTACAATGGAGTTAAAAATTTTGAAGGGGTGAAGAGGTGTATTTATAAGGTCATTACCATTACTGATGAAAATGTTGTAGTGTGACCATGATGTTTTTCCTCTGGAATTTCATAGCATGATTTGCTAGGCATCCTGCGCTAATGGGGAGTTGAGAATGCATGGGAGGTGTTATGATAATCTCCAAAAGAAGGATCCCAGAGGGACAGGATAGGAGAGGTCATCAGAGGAAGTGAATTAGTTCCAATAACTAGATCTATTAAGGGATGCAACTTGACATGCCACATATGGAGTTAGGAGAAAGAGAATATTTGATCCTACACACCATGAAGGATTCAAAATCGAAACAAGAAGATAAAATCATACCCATTATTGAATCCACCACCCCACGTGCATCTATAGACCATGAGGTAAGCACTCAACGCATTAATTCAACTAGTGTAAAAGGTAATACCACTTAGTGGGGAGGAAATAGTAGTAGTAGCATAGTTGTTACAGTTGTAGTGAGGGACGACACAGAATATTCGGACCTAGAGTGGTGCATAGATTAAAACACATATTTATAGTAGTACAACAAGTGATGGAGGGAGTACTTCATCTGAGAGTACCACACATACCACTATGTCAGACATGTATTTAAGGATCCCCATGTTTCATGGTTCTAGTAACGAATACCCAAAACAATGATTGTTTATGTGCATGTGAAGTTTTTTTTACATCTAAGGAGGTCTAAGAAGAAGGCACCAATATTGTGGAGTTGGAATCAATGTTCAAGGATCATGTGCTAACATGGTAAATGAAGTTCAAAATCATAACTCGATCAAGGTAAATAGGACCCTCGTGGATATTAAGTAGGCTATAATTACTGAATTTCAGAGGCCCATGTAGAAGTCCCAATGCATCATGAAACTCAAGGAGATCTAGCAAAGTCCAAGAGAATCAGTATGGGACTTTGACTAGTGGTTTAAGGTGTTGAAAGAGAGGCTGACATTCAAAATCCCAAACATGCAATATAAGAAATGGTTTATTATTGGATTGATGCCACACATTTGAATACCCTTGAAAAAACATAGGATTGGTACAAAGTCATAGGATTTGTAGCTAGTACTAAAGTTAGAAGCATCGCCAACATGTGGAATTGAGAACAATCAGATAGTACAAGTGTTTTCCAAGTTATCTATGCTAGTTTCTCAACTCTAATATTTTTCAAAAAGGAAGGAAATGTGATAATAAGTGTCGTGTACCATTTGTCGAAAAAGGGTCACTATAGGAATGAATTAAAACTATTAAATGATTATATGGAAACTGGCTCAACAAGTCCCCTTGATCTGGGTAGGGGGATGTGGTGTGAGATCTGCAAGGTATTGGGCCATATACCATCAAGTTTCCCATTGATGCAAAAATATGAGGCTACAACACAAAATTTATTTTACAACTTTTGTGAGTCAGTGGGGCACAATATTCATCATTACAATGCACTAGAGTTAACATGTGATTGTACCTTTGATTTCTTTAGAGTGTAGGGGATGAAGCTGCAACAAGTTGACTTCATCAGCCTTGGTACAATCAATGAGAGAAGTATAAACAAAAGGGTTGAGCATGAGGTATGGCAGCTAAAGGATCTAAAGGACCTAGTAGGGGAAGAGGAGGATTCATTCAAGGGTAAAGAACTATAGTCTATTGCAATTGCAGACAGAAGGGACATTTGGCATGAGATTGCACCAATATTTGTTGCTTGTGTCTTTTTTGTAAGTCCTTAGATCATCCAACGGATAGTTTCCCTTGGCTGATTTCCAAGTGGAAGGAAAATAATGGGCCCAATGTCTAGATGATAGTTATCGAGTCATGTACAAGTCAACAACGGTTGCGTGAGATAACGCAAGGAGGTGCAAAGATGAAATTCAACGTTGTGTGACCTTGAAAACCACATCCTCAGTGGATAAGGAGAGTTCTTGAACCACCTCTAAAGTTTGATCTAGTTAGGGAGAAAACCCCATACAAAGAGGCTCAAAATGAAATTGTTACAGAAGAAAGGGATAGGTCGGAAACTAAGCATGAAGTAGATATATTAGAGATATTTTATACCACCAAAGGTAGGGATAGATAGTATAAGGAGTCCATAGTCTGTTTTAGAGCTCTTTAGTGTTAGTAAAACATCCCTAGTCCTTGGATAAGTTCAAACATTTAGTGGAAAAATGCAACTGACGTGATGGAGTGGACGAATGCACAGACCTCACCAAATATTGTCAAACAATTCGCTCATAGGAAGAGAAAAAAAAAATTAGTTCAATGCACAAATCGGTGAGTACAAGATGGATAAGATTATTCTAGATTTGGCATGAGATGCAAATATCCTACCAAAAGTTACCTGGGAAATGATGGAAAGTTTGAAGCTAAAGTGGTCCCCAATTTAGCTTATATTAGCTAATCAACATTGTATTTTTCCCACCGAGCAGCTGTTAGGGATGCTTGTGGAGATCGATGGAGTGGTAAGCATGACTCATTTTGAGGTTACTGAATTCACCGTTGACACCAGCCCGTATCATTATTTTTTAGGGGTTTAATAGGCTTTTGATAACTAGGTGATTATCAATTTAAAGATAGTGAAAATGATCTTTGAGGGTGGAGATATTTGGGTCATTTCACCTTTCGGTCCACACGAAGGGTATCTATATGCGAAACCTGTGAAGGGTGAGCATAGTTGGGAGGACTTGGATAATATTTATAATGTCATGTGTTTCAAAGAGGACTATGTAAACCATACAACCAATGGAGTATTAAGTTGGCACAACATCGGGTCCTACACATCTAACTAAAAGGAGGCCCTGGTGAATTAGAAGAACCGATTGCATGATTTCAACACCATAAGATGCACACATGTTATGAGAATGGTGCATTGGATACAAACTGAAGTGCACAATACCCCTTTATTTCATGGGCTACCGAAGGTATATATTTTTGTACAAGAGTATCAAGAGTAGGTGTCAGAGTGTCAAAGGATTCTCATGTTCGATGTTGTGTTTCATGATACACCATCCAAATGGTAGGTTGCGCACAAGGATAAACTCGCAAGGTGGTGGAAATATAAATAAATATTAAAGGTTATATTTAGAGCTGGTTCTAGATTTCCAAGAGAGAAATACACATGAATAGAATGTCTTAGGACCCATTTAAATTGGTGCATGGCATCATGGATCATAGGACAAGTACCTCAGCAAGAACGGGTACATGGATTAATTCACACCCTAGATGGCATCCCATATAATTGGTATATTGAGTTATAAATTCTCATAAGAACCTGAGATTTGGATGAGGTGGCACGAAAATTTTGGGCGACATTCAATTTTCAAGAAGAAGAACTAGTGCTGGAGGAAATCTAAGGGCACTACGATGAGAAATATGTGAGGGAGATGATCCAATCCTAATCAGGGATGGAACATTATGCGATTCCCATCAACACTTACCAAAAGTAAAGTAGTTCTTGGAATGTTAGAATGTGGTAGAAATGGGAATATATGATGATGAGGATCCTCGAAATATTCAAATTATATAATTTTAAGGTGCGCATGCAGTGACAGGACCACCATTATAATTCAGGGAATATATGCAATCAATCCAAATAATGAATGTTAATATCGAGATTGAGGAATGACTCGACATGGATGCCATCAGAGATTATTGGGATAAGGATATCATTGGAAGGGTTATGCTTTGATCATACAGGGATTTGACTCTTAGTGATGAAAGTGTAAAAAGAGGCATTGATGAAGACAGGATCAAAGACGGGAGGACTGGAAGAGTACTAGTAAGCAATGCAATGATGGGAATAGTTGGAGGTTACACCACCTTCTAGGAGGTGGGCTAAAAGTGGAGGGGAAAAAGGTGGGAGGAAGGGGTGAATTATCCCCTGTGTACATACATAAAAATTGTAACTAAATAGGGTTGATTGTTAGAGGGAGAAAGGATGAATGAGAGGTGATCCAAAAATTAAAGTGATGGTTTCATTGATTACGCTACATGTTTTTTTATGTCCTTTTAGGCAATGGATCCAAATTTCAAAAGTGAAAAAAACAATATATGGAAATCTTACAGAAATTAGAGGCTAAAAATTCATAAAACAAGACGACATTTATAAGGTAGTTCATGTAGAAAATTTAACAAAAATACTCAAACTAATATTGTAATGTGCTAAAACAAGGTATTGAATCCCTCTACAATTTTTGGAAACAAAACACGATCTCACAATCGCATAACAAGTAAGAGAAAGAGACAATTAATAGCACAACACAAGATGTATTTAGGGAAAGCACACTACGTGAAACCCCACTATATGTATATTGTATAAATTCAATATCATGAAACAATACAATTCATTCTCTCTCAGAGAAATTCTTACACTCTACCAACTATCTCACTTTGATCTAGGAAAAATCATCCAATTATTTAGTCAATTCTCAGCCTCTGCTCATCTTGGCTTTCTCACACATTATTGGAGGAATTTGCGCCCTATTAAATAGGAAATTACTTCTAATTGAATGTGCAATTATTCCTTGGCCTCCAAGTGACACTATAACTAAATTGAACACTTTTCTAATTATATAACTGATAGTTATCATCCCTTTAACCTCAATATCAAATGGGCATTCTTTAGAACTGACATAAAAAAAACTATTTATAGTGAATTAGCAGTTAACTGATTGATCACTACTTGTGAATTAAATTATATTTAATTCTCTTGACCTTTCACTGGCTCATCACTCAGTTAGAACCAATTAAACTAATTTTAACTCAATTTGTTTAGTTAACTAATTACAACTCACAAATAAATCTAACTATATCCCCTTAAATCATGGGATAGCTATACATTACTCCTCCATGACCGTCAGCTCTAATTTCCTAATCTAACTCGATAATTTTTACTTAGTTAAGTTGTCATGAGATGAAATTACAATTTTTGTTCCAATTTAATGAAGGGAAAATTAAATCAGAAGCCCCCCTGGGGTGCCATTTCTTGATGCCATTTCAACACTCCCTCTCAACAAGAAAGGGATTATCTACTACCCCGATTCTTCCTATGTGGAATTCGAATTTTCTTCTTGCTAGTGCCTTTGTCACAATGTCTACATCCTGCTCCTGCATGGGAATGTACTCTAATGACATAATTCACCTTTGAAAAAATTATATGATATGGTAATACAATATATCAATATACTTTGACCTATCATGGAATAATGGATTAACTGAGAGTTTGATGCAACTCTGGTTATCACAATGTGTAAATGTTGGATCCTTCTATCGACCAAAAAAATCAACACATATCTTCCTCATCTAGATGGTCTCTAATGTTGCCGAACTGGCCACCTTGTACTATGACTCTGCTGAAATGAGTGAATCTGATATATGTTTCTTGCTTTACCAGTAAACTGATGTTGATCCTATGTTTAATATGCCTCTTGATGTGCTCATTCTATTGGATGGATGCCCTTCCAAATATACATCAGTGAAGACTTCAAGCTTCACTCTCTTTGTTTGTCTATACCATAATCCATACTATGTAGTGCCTCTAAGATATCTCAACACATCCTTTCCTTCCTTCCAAAAGATGTTGGTTGGCTTAACCATATATTGGCTCGTCTGGTTAACTTTGTAGCATATGTCGAGTTGTGTGATCACCAAATACATGAGTGAACCCACAAGCTCTCTGTAAACAATAGCATCCACTCCTTTGCCTGAAGTAGCATCCCCGTTCCTCATGTTCCTGCAAGAGGAGTCTCCATGGGTTTTCTGCCATCCATGTGGAATGTCCTCATAATATTCTTGGCATAGTTTCCCTAAGATAAAAATAGCTCCCCATCCCTTTTCCATATTTCCAATCCAAGAAATGCAATAGCCCCATGTCATTCATCTCAAATTCTATTGTAATATCATCTTTGCAAAAATTTATGAGCTAATAATTACCTCTTAGTCTCAGATCATCAAGAAAAAGTAAAATAATAAAAATCTTACCATCAACCACAATGTAATATAGGTTCACATCTGCTTCACTCTTGGTAAAGCCCAATATGGTGAAGTAGTTGCTAATCCTAGTATAACAAGCATGAGGTGATTTATTCATCCAATACAATGCTCTCTTGAGTTTGCACACATGTGACTCCCTCTCTAAGGTGTCAAAACCTTCTAGATGATCAATGTACACTTCTTTCTCAATAAATCAATTGGGAAAGTTTGTCAAGTTACATCCATATGACGCATTTTCCATCCCATCTATCTAACAGATGAGTACCTTGCCACTAGTGAAAAAGTCTCATCATAGTCAATCCCCTCCACATGAGAAAACCCTTTGGCCACAAATCTAGCATTTTGTTTCTCAACACTCCCATCTATTGCCTTCTTCACCTTGTAGACCAATATGGATTCTACAACTCACATCACCACTGGTCTTGGAATAAATTCCCATGCACTATTTCTGATGATGGAGTCATACTGCTCAACCATGGCATCAACCCACATAGAAATTTTGGCATTGATTCCTTGAAATATTATGGTTCTATCTCAAAATTTCACTTATAATATCCTTGTATCTAGGTGGTATCTAGTGTACCTCTATGGGGACCTTCTCTTCTTGTGTTGCGATGTGGGTGCTCTTACATTCTCTCTTGCATCTAGCAACAATCTTTCAGACTGTCTGGTGTGCTTCCTTCCATATCTGGTGGATGGATCTAAATGAGTGGTTTATACCACTTTCTATTCCTTTTCTTGTGGTTTCTACACATAACGAGGTTCATCCTTTGGAAACAAGACCTCTTCAAATTCATGCATCTCAATCTCCCTCTGAAGGGACAATCGCATGCCTTTTTCTTCACCAAATTTCACCTCTTATGACCACTGTAATACTATGTACTAGCAAGTACACCGAATAGTTGTGAAGTGTATTAGTGTACCCCAAAAATATCCCCAACTCTGTTTTTGGCTCTAGTTTCTTCCTCGTATATTTGGTAACATGGAAATCAAAAGATGAACCAAAAATTTTAAAATATGACACACCTGGTTTCTTACCTAAAAAACCCTCCTATGGTGTACTCGTCCCAAGTCTCTGATGAGGACTTTTGTTTAGCATAAGAACTGTTTTACTGCATGCTTCTCACCACAGATGTAATGTTAGGCCCTGATCATGAAACATACCTCATGCTGCTCCCATAATAGTTATCTTCTTTCTTTATGCAACCCCATTCTGATGTGGGTTATGAGAGGAAATTAATTCTCTTTGAGTTTGTTCTGAGGCACACAATTTCTTGAATTCATTAGAGATGTATTCTCCACCATTTTCTCTTCTCAAAGTATTCAACTTATTCCTTGTATGTTTCTCGACAAGTTCGTTGAACTCACAAAACTTGGAAAAAATATGATATTTCTTCTACATGATGAAAATCCACCACTTTCTTGAAAAATAGTCAACAAAATTCACATAATACTTGTGCTTTTCTGTGGAATCTATTGATAACAATCCACACACGTTTTGGTGAAATCTCTAAAGGATAACCTTATCTTAGATTTCCTTATCGCGAAATATGGATTTGGTATATTTCCCCAATGTAAACCCTTTTCATGTGTCTCTCTGCACAAGTGCACCCTTTTGAAGTCTTGCAAAAATCTTCTACATGATCCTCAAAATGTTGTGGTGTAGATGGCCCAACCTCGTATGCCATAACTCACTGATGTCTCAGATTTCCACCTCCTTTTATTTCCTGCTCAGTATTGTGTAGTCCTCTACATCCTGTTTGTAGATATTCTTTACTCGAACCCTAATATTTTTCACCTGTCCCGTGGATTTTTTATGAAGGAACAACCTTCCTTCACTGAAGATCACATCATAGCCATGATCTTCCAACATAACAAAAGAAACAAAATTATTCTTTAATCTAGGAAAATGTGTGACATATTTTAATGTGAGTGGATTACTTGACTCTCCCTTAAAGGTAATTGTACCTACACCGCTAGCGCTATACCTCATGTCGTCACCCATCTCGATGTGCATCTAGAGATCCTTCTCCTCTAAGATATTGAAGGATTTGTTGTTTCAATTCATATGGAATGATGCTCCACTATCCAAGTACTGCACAAACAAAATCACCGATGACACCATGCATGTGATAAGGGTAAAGTCCAACTTGGGCGATGAAGCCAATGCTTAAATTTCTGTTCCTCTTGAGGCCTTCTTGGTGCTCTCCTTTGTGGAAAATTTGTAGAATATTTTCTATGCTCATGACACTTGAAACATGTTACCTTTCACAAGTCTCTCTTCTTTCCTACATTGTCGGTCTCAGATTTGGAATGGGAGACCTTCACTTTTACTTTCTTTTCCTTTCAAGGAAAGTAAAAATTCTCGACATCATCATTTTTTGATGAGGATCCCTCTCTGGTGCCTCGTATAATTTCTTCTTGTGCCATATCATAACATACTCACTTCCAATTCGACAACTTCTTCCTCCCATTAACATAGTCCTGGTAGCTATTCCAGCTCTTGGGAAGGCCTATAAGAGTTAGGCTCAGCAAATAATTTGAGGGAAAAGTGATCCCAATTCTTCCAAGCTCATCTCGACACTGAGTGAACTTTGTAAAGTATTTTTGGATCATGTTTCCCTTATCCATTTTGACCTTCTCAAGCTTATATTCCAGTTCCATATTCCTATGCATGCTTCTATTTTGACACAGATCAGTCAGGTATCTCCACATCACATATGGAGTTTCCTTCCCATGGAGAGTCAAGAAAATATGATATCGAACTCCCTCTAAGAAGATCCTTCTTGCCTTTGCTACATTATTCTTCCATGCATCAAGAAGTTCAACATCTACTATTACGGGTTGCAGGACATCACTATGTATGAAATCCTTTGGTCTGTTGTCCTCGAGCACTCCCTCATTCTTTTCCTTCTATGAAATATAGTTCAAATTTCTCTCGAGTTTGTATTTTATTCTCAAGCCATTGAAAGACATCTTAATATGTTGGTTGATCCTGAAGAATAAATCTGAAAATTCGAAGATGATCAAAACAAATTATGCTCT
Organism: Pinus albicaulis; assembly: GCA_034641835.2. Taxonomy (NCBI): domain Eukaryota; kingdom Viridiplantae; phylum Streptophyta; class Pinopsida; order Pinales; family Pinaceae; genus Pinus; species Pinus albicaulis. The sequence continues at coordinate 240,311 of JAXQQM020084774.1, read as the reverse complement.
TCTCTTTTTATTGTGATTCCTCATGCTCTTATACCATGTATAAAATATAACAACATGATTCAAACTGATCGCATAATGTACTAAAACAACATATTAAATCCTTCTACAATGTTCAAAAATAGAACACGATCACACAATCACATAATAAGTAAGAGAAAGAGATAATCTATCGCACAACAGAAGGTGTATCTAGGGAAATCACACTGCCTAAAACCCCGCTATTTGTATATTGTATAAAGTCAAGATATTGAAACAATACAATGTTTTATCCCTTAGATAAATTACTACACTCCCAACTGTCTCACTCTGATCTAGGAAAAATCATCCAATTACTTAGCCAATTATTAGCCTCTTCTCAACCTGCATTTCTCTCGCATTTTTGGAGGAATTATCACCCTATTAAATAGGAAATTCCTTCTAATTTATTGCACAATGCTTCCTTGGCCTCCACATGATTCTATAACTAAACTGTACAATTCTATAATTATACAACTAATAGTTATCATCGCTTTAACCTTAGTCTCAATTGGGCCTTCCTTACAACTGATATGAAACAACTATTTATATCCAATTATCACTTAACTTATTGATCATTACTTGTGAATTAAATAAGATTTAATTTGCTTGACCTCTCACTAGCTCATTATTCATTTAGAATGACTTAAACATATTTTAACTCAATTTCTTGAGTTAACTAATTACAACTCACAAATAATTGTAACTGGACCCCGTAAATCATTGGAGAACTCTACATGTGTCCTCTCTGGCACTCAACTCGAGCTTCCTAATCTAAATCAATGATTCTGATTTAGTTAACAAGTACTCTCTGGCCCTCAACTTGAATTCGATAATATCACTCAGTGATTCTTACTTAGTTAAATAATACAAGTTGTCGTGAGATGAAATTACAATTTCTCTTCGAGTTTAATTAAGGGAAAATTAAATCAGAAGCCCTGTTGGAGTGCCATTTGTTGGTGACATTTCAACAGTTCACCCATCTTGTGCTTCATCTTCACATCCGGCTTCGAATGGTGACTTATTCATAAAAATTCTCAAATGTTAATTACATCATTTTATCAGCTTCAAACAAAAACAATAACCCACCCATGCAGTTTAGAATGTTCAAAAACTGCTAAATAGGCTCTTCTTGAGCTCAAAAGAGCTTAAAATTAAAAAAAATACCCTCCTTTTTCCGAATTGGTCTACAACCTACAAATCAAATAGCTATCAACCTTGCTTATTTCGAAAAAAAAATTCCCCAGCCCAATTGCTCGCCATGTTGGTTAACTCCCCAAAAGTCAGGGGTTTGATCTGCACCCGTTGGTGTTTTTAACGCATTATAGTTTTAATATATATATATATATATATATAGTTATTTAGTGGGCAAAGGGTTGGCTTCTTGTGAGAAAGGTGGCTTTTTAATTGAGTTTCTTGTTCAGGTGCACCTAAAGAATCGACTTGGGTCATTTGTAGGGTCACCAATTTTCATCTTCTCTGTATGACCACTCAGTAGCACATGAGTAGCCATGTTCGTCCTGGAAGGCATATGCGAAAAAAATCCCACTTTCTCTCTGTTTTGGCGGAGTTTTATGGGATTTTTGTGCATGCCTCCTTGAGATGGTTGGTTGCCTGCCTATGTTGCCCTCATGCCCCTACATTGCTCAGCCATACATTGTTGCTAATCTCCAATTCTAATTAACGTACCCTATTAATAAAAAATATGATATTTGTAAAGAATAAAGGCTATCTAACTCTAGGTATTTTCGAGTTTATAATTCTTATGATCATTCATTCATTTAGACAGTCATTTATTCGTCAAGTAGAATAACAAAAACTAGGGTAGTAAGACGATGGTGTTTCCATTTCGTGGAGATGGTTAAGACTTTCATGTCGATGAAAACATTTCATAATTGATAGGAGACTCCTCAGTCACTTAGGAATGAAGAATACCATATATATATAATTGCCTGAGCCCAAGCCCTCCTTCATACAGCAGCTTGCATTACAAGCGATGGAACCACTAGTCCCCGGTGCCACTCATTACCCGTACTCTCCTTGTGTCAATAATCATATGGCTAAGGGGGAAAGAACACACACACGTGTCCGACCTCCTCTCCACCACCGATGGTCACATGCCACCTAAGAAACCATAAGCGGCTAGCCTGTGCCTGTACCTCACCACCTTTCCCTTGACCACAATTTGAGAAACTTTTAAATAGGAGGTTCCCTCATGGTTAACAAGTCCCACATTTGGTGTAAAGGTAGGGAATTGGAGTTATAAACTTGAGGTCAATAGTTTTAACCCTTTGGATACTATACATAAAATTTACATGGCACCTCGAGATTAGGCCATGTGTCATTCTGTGATTGTACCATTTCGGAAACCATCAACCCAATAATTATCTACCATGTTTTATCACGTGACTAACCCAGATTTCATAATTTGATTGGATCCCTCCAAACATCCATACTACCCAGTGAGTATATGATGTCTGTACGATGTCAGTGTATGTATTTCCACGTCAGCATCCGTACCTACATAATCAACCCTCAGACTTTAACTTTTTTACTGTTTGGAAAAAACTTCAAAATGAGATAAGTTTCTCATACGGTGTTGGATTGAGGAAATTCAAAAATCATTGGAATCATAAATATGACCTCTACAATTTGGCTCCAGTGTTGGGAGATTTTGAGAAAATTTTTTTTTGAGCATTTTCTAGATCCCTTAGATCACTCCTCCCCACTATAATATTTTCGACTACCAAAATTATATTTTTACTCAACATGTAAGTGAATGTATATCTTCCTGAACCCTCACTTCTACAATCTATATCTACCTTGATTTTCTTGGATTGGTTCCTTTGATGCCCACATGAAGTGTTGAAAATGTCACCAATAAAGGATTATAATTTAATTTACTTAAAATTCCTTAAAGATGTCTAAACATTTAAGAAAATTGTAATTCCACATCACTTGAAAACTTGTACGAGTTAACTAAGTTAGGATGACTTAGCTGGTTCAATTAATTCTAGGTGAGTGTCAAACTAGAGGCATGTGGGGTGTCTCCTACTGTTTAGGAGCCATGGTTGAGTTTATTTTGAGTTGTTATTAATTAGCTCAACTTATCTGAGATAAATTTATGTTAACTAGTTCTAATTGATGGAGAAACTAGACAGAGGTTAAACTATGAAAATTATGTTGAATTCATATGCAGTGATCAATGAGATAACTCATAATTCACTCATAAATAACCCATGCATGTTAGTTTTGACAAATACCCAATTAATATTGGATTTAAAGGGAAATGTACTATTAATTGTATAATCATCCAACGTGTAGTGCTTAGAATCATAGGAAGAGACTTTATGTATTGCATAATAAATATTGGGGAATTTAATTGTTAAGAGGAAATAACTACCAAAGGAAATTTCACAAGGAAATAGGGATTCCTGAGGCCAAGAAATTGGTTAAGTATTGAACCAAGCTTGCCTAAGAATCATTGAGACAAATAGAGATAGTGTAGAGTTTTCTCAAATTCGAGAAAGTAATTTTAATATTCTCGTATTCTTTCTATTATGAAATATTCATATATTGGGGTTTTTAGCTTAGCCTTTCCCCAGATAAATTTTTGTGTTGTGTGATTGAAATTCTTTCTTTCCTATTCATGTGATTATGTGATTGTAATTGGTTTCTGAAATTTGTAGAGTAGATTCAAGTATCTTGTTTTAGAATGTTACAAGATTAGTTGAATCTACGTGTATTTTCTACATGAAGATATTGTACATTCCCTCTGCGTTAAGTTCTTATTCTCCTTTCAAGAATCATAAATTTCTACAACTCATTCAAATTCTCAAGAGAAAAATATTCTATAGATGGAATATGAACATTCTCGTCTTGATCAACAATCATAGGAGGCTCATAGAATCTCAATTTTTGTAAAGTCACAACAAAATAAATTTGCATGTAAGGTGGAAAATCTAATTGGAAAGCACTGTTACCAATATTTTCCAAAATCTCTGAAGGACCATATGTTATTAGTTTGAGCTTTTTTCTTTCACATTGTAGTCTTTCCTTGTTCATTTAGAACAAAAATTGATCTCCTACATGGAAATCAAGATCAGCATGATGCTTATCTTATCATGTCTTTCCTTATACTTGGCTTGGATTTTCTCTAGTTTTTCTTGTACCCTTTGATGCACTAACTAGATTTGTGCAATAAAATTCTTGGCATTTTCCACGTCACTATTTCCATCTACTGCACAATGTTTACCAAAGATAAAATCCAAAAGATACTTTGGAAAATAATGCAAACAAGTTTTAAATGGATATAATTGTGTAGATGAAAGCTTGGAAGGATTGTAGGCATGTTGGATGTATTGAAAATGCCCATCCCAAAGCTTCTGATCCTTACAAAAATATACTCGAAGGATATGCACAACTATTTTGTTTACTACTTACATTTGGTCGTTAGTTTTTCGATGAAATGTTGTGCTCTTATTCAACTTTATGTCCATTAGTTCCCATAAAATTGAGAAAAATTTCCCTGTAAATTGAGACTATGGATCAGAAACAATAGAAGTAAGTAACCCGAAGTGAACCCATACCATTTGGAAGAACATATTTGTATTTTGTTCAATTATGAATTGTTTCTTAGAAGGAATCAACACAAACATTTTTTTTGAAATGATTCACTACACCATGTAAATGATCATGTCATTTTCTAGACATAGGTAGTCTCCCTACAAAATCCATTAAGAATAATTTCCAAAGTTCGAGAATGGATAGGAAGTGGAGTATACAAAGCTAATTTCCTATCCTTCTTACTAGTAGCACATTATAGAACATCCTTTCACATATCTTGATATATTTTCATTCATATGAGGCCAATAAAAATACCGTTGTACCGATTAATTGTTTTTCCTACACCAAAGTGACTAGCGATAAGAGAAGTGAGCTTAAGAGAAGTACAAGATTACCTTATGACATTAACTCTTTCACCTATGGAATACAACTTGCCAAGATGATAAAACAAGTTGTTATGAAAATGATAATAAGAATCCCCAAACATACTTTTAACTCAAAGTTGCATAAACATTTTGAAATCTTCATCTTTCAAAGATATTTGTTTATTATAACAAATTTCATCCATGATTGAATTATAAGCAAGAATGACAAATCCATTAAGAATAGGTATTGAAAAAATATCTGCAAATTTGATGTAAATACCTTTCTTATACCTAATGACAGAATGAAATTTCTATAGAAATCCCATTCATTTGAAATGTATAACTTTTTTTAGCTTAGTTTGCGATTGAAGATATTGAAAAGGTTGATGTTCAGTATGAATAATCATTTCTTTAACCATCAAATAATGAAACAATTTCTTCATGCTTTTTACTAAAGGATACAAATCTTCATCATAATTTGGATAGTTAATGATTGCATTGGTAAAGGTCTTAGAATGATAACATATCAGCTTATCATGTTGCATAAATACTGATCCCATAGCATATTCACTTGCGTAGGTTTTAATTTCAATTGGCTACTTGAGATCTGGAAGTGCTAGAGCTTGTGATGTATTAATTTTCTCTTTCAAAGTATCGAAGGAATTTTTTTTCTTGTCTCTGAATTGAAAGACATGCTTAACACTCGTCAAAGCCTGTAATGGTGCCCCAATAGATGAGAATTTAGCGATAAATTTTCTCCAATATTAGGTTCCTCCCAAAATGACCCTAAATTATATTACATTATTGGTCTTATGCCAATTCACAATGACTTAAAATTTCGAGGGATGAATCTTCAATTCACCACCTCCTACAATATCAAATAAGTAAACCAAAGAGGTTTTCCCAAATTTACATTTACACATCTTCAAATACAACTTTAGCTTTTTCAAGACATCTAAAACTTTCTTTATATGCTTAATATGCTCTTCATAATTCTTACTAAAAAGTAGAATATCATCTAAGTAGACTATGAAAAACTCATCAAGGAATGTTTTAAATACATCATTCATAACTATGATGAATGTGGAAAGTGCATTACAAAGATGAAAAGGAATTACTAACCATTCAAACAGTCCTTGTTTTGTCTTAAAAGTAATTTTCCAGGTATCATCTTGTCCAATCCCTATCTGATGGTAACCACTTCTCAAGTCTAAATTACTAAAATAAACAACATCCTTAAAGTAATTTAGTGAATAATTAATGGGAGGAATAGGATAATGATTATTTACCATGATTTTGTTCAAAACACTTAAATATGAACACATATGCCATGTACCATCTTTATGTCGAACCAAAAAAATACGATAACCACAAGGAGATGCACTATGTCTTATGACCCATTTTTCAAGAAGCTCTTGGATTTTCTTCTTGATATTTTCATGCTCCAAAACAAAAATTATATACATTCCAATATTCAAAATTGGTGTATCATTCTACAATTCTATCTCATGTTGGATTCCTCCTTTTGGAGGTAGCCCTTCAGGTCTCTGAAACATCTTGTCATGAGTATTAACAAATTCAACCAATTCATGCTTGATTTTAGAATGACATCTTGGAAAATATTTATATTCATCAATATATTTAGCTCTTATCATCAACAACACAAAATTATTAGTAGCGTTGACAAGATTTTCATTTGTCTTGCACTAACAAGAGATAAGATCATATTTTTGCGATGTTATCTAACAATATACTCAACTCCATCTTTGAAAATATCATACTTGTTCTCATAACAATAGAATATGGATTCTTAGTCATATAGATATGGAATCCCTAAGGTAATCCCACAAATGTAAAGTGGTAGAACATCATGGTCAACCTCATCTATAATTTTAGTATTGATGGAGAATTTGACTTTACATTTTCTTATTACTTGAAATTTGGCGTCATCACAGACTGTTGATTATGTTGGACCCACCTAAATTTAGGGGATATCCCAAATATGAAGTCCTAATTAGACCTTGCATCATTTGGTGTAGGAGTCCCATCCAGCACTATGGGTCAGTTTCCGATGTAGTGGGTGTTAATGATATGCCTTGACTACGAATACGTATAGAGTGATGTATGGTAACTTTGGTAAGAGAAAGTGTGTGACACTGCGGGAAGTCAAGTGTGATGCATGAAGGTTCCAACACATGAAGGTAAAAGACGTGATCCACTTAGAATCCTGTAATAGTATACATCTTGAAAGGAACACATGAGCATCAATGGCATCACAAGGTAATATGTGACATAGTTCACAAGTTAAAATTGATTAAATAATACAACAACACACATAAAACAAGATTCGTGCCAATGCAAATGAAATAGTTCGGAAGCATAAGTGTCAGCTAAATAACATATATTTAAAATACCACAAGAATAGTCCTACTATATTGAAAAAAATTCATGAAAGAATTCTGACTCTGAGCTCTTATTAAAATTGAAATTTCCAATAATACATATGACATTGATGAACCACTAGTCCCAATAGGGGAACGTGAATTCAACAACACCTTCTCCAAATAAGTATAATCCCTTTATGGTATGGAGAGACAAGGCTCTCACAATACTCACAAGCTCCTCATTCTAAGCCTAATCCTAGCCAAACTTTCGGCTCCCAAAAATTCATTTACATGAGTTATGAGGATATATTTATAACAAAAGGGGGTGACTCTTCACATTCACCTTTTTCACTTTTGGAATCCCCTCACGACTCTCCAAATTCTTTACAAAATGACTCATTAAAGTACATCATGGTTCTTCACATTCCAATATTGACACTTGGAAATCTGCCTTACAAACTATTTACAAAGGATATTATATTTTACACTCATACACATATAAGAAAAAATAGGGTAGAGAAAAATTGAGAGCCTAACAACAATAAACACTATGATGCTTGATTTTTGGAAAACTCTAGCTCATTAACTTCCACTTTATGCTTCTCAATCACATATATGTTCCAAGCTTGGTATTGTGCAATGGCATCCCTAAACTGTGTGATGGTGTCTGATTGGAGAAAATTGTAGCGTCCATGGCATCCAGGTAAAATGATTTGGAACCAGTTTGAAATTCCTTGTAGAGCATGAGAAACATTGTTCTAACATGGACAATACCACTAATGTAGTTCTACATGTTTTTTCTATTCCACTCCAAATATTCCTTGGTGGAAATATGTCTAAGTTGCTCCAAGGACTCTTCGATCTCCTTCCTAGCCTCGCTCCCACGTTTGGCTTCAATAAGAGAGATCATTTATGATATCTTGTGTGCATTAACCAAGACACCCAAACCACTGTATCACCATACATGCAAGGCCTGAATGCTACCAATGAATGAGGCAAGTTGCTTGTTGTTCGATCAACATTCGAACTATTTATTTCTCCATCTCTTCCTGTGGCTTAATTTTCTTTCCTCAGTCAAATGGTGCCCATTTGTATCAAATTGATCATTCATGAACAATAATGATGGTAGATTGTACATTCCTGAGAGTTTTGAAGAAGTGTTTTCTCTACTGCTACAAGCCATGCATGTGGACAACTACCTTATGTACGGTGGAAAGCTACTCATAGAGGTTCTACATGGTCTCTGTAAGTGTCAATACTTCACTAAATATCACTCCTCTCATATCATCCAAGTACAAATGTGTGGAAGATTCCTTCTGATTTGTTGCGCAAATATGTTCTACGTATATTCTCGAAACTTGTAATTTCTATGCCAATTTCTTATTCTTGACCATAAAATACTGAGTGTTCAATATTAATGCACCTAAAAAGGCCAAGTTGGCTTCGACAATGTAGTTTGGATTCTTCCTAGTCTTTGCCACTATCACCGTTTATCTAATGAATGAAAGTAATGAGAAGTCATATGAAAATTTCTTCGTACGTGCTTGTACAATTGTCTTCTGAAGTTCATCATATGAAATTTGTACGTATCCATGATTAGATCCTCAGCAAGGGGAATAAATTCCTCTTACCTGGTCAAGGATAACTTTGTTGCTCGAGGTGGTGGATACTAGATGGTGACCTATTATGTACTCAAAAGCAAGTCGATATCCTTGTTATATTGCCCTGGTTCCTTCTCAATGTACAAAATCTCAACAATTTCCTCAATCTACTGAACGAGATCTTGATCCTACATTTTTATGATCTAATCTTCTACTATTGGTCAATTATGTTCTCGCTCTTAATCTTAATTTTCCACTCTTTATTTTGTTATTATGCCTTGAATTTCTTATTCTTTCTGATTCTACTTGTTTTATTTTTCTTGCTTCTACTTTTATCCTTCCATTCTCCTCCACTACTCTTCTATCTTCCTATGTTTTTCTCTTTGCATCCTTTGTTTCCTATTTTCCTCAATTTATAAACTTGATTTCATAATATTTGGATCCACTCTAATCTTGTGGCTTATTTATCCCCTTTTACTGGGAAAAACATTTCTCTTTCCCTTATCTTGCACAAGGTTTATCCTTTTTGTTGGCACTACTTCTGTAGTTGTTTCTTTCTATGAAGTGACTTGTGAAATTCCTACTATACTGACCACCTCACGGGGGCTAGAGGAATTGTAAAAATTCTTCCATAGATCCTCATTTTTCCAATAAAATATCCTACTCAGCCACTGATAATGTACTCGCACACAATGGTCTTCGCAAATACCACAGGGATCATCTGGATTAAAGTCTCAAATACCAAATTCAAAATTCTCTATCGCCTTTCCTTCAGTGTCAGCTAGTTTGAGATTCTTTATCTCGTACAATAAAACTTCCATAGGAAGAGTCAGCCATGGTTATTTATTCCTCCTGCGGAATGATTATGAAAACCCTTTAGCGAGATGATATGAAATTTCCTACATGACAAGCTTGTCGGCGGCACACCTTGGTAAAATATGTGGTGGTTTCTCACTGTTGAACATGCTAAGGAACGTTCCATTGAGTGAGGCATATCAATCTGTGATCTTTGATATTGCTGCAATTACTCCACATGATATGCAAGGTGGCTCTTCCTCCAATATTAGCTTGTATATCAGAATAATGAAATGGTCAGTTAGCTTATCCATGACTTCTCGATGGCTGCAATCCAAGAGAAATCTGCAGTAAATGTACACTATAGGGTCTCGTGGTGTCCAAGTCCAGTCCATCTGAGAAAACAAATTTTGTGAACATATTTCATCCAGTAAGTATGTAGACATATAAAATATTTCTTCCCCACACTTGCGAGGATTTTGAGCATGTGCTACATGGGCTCTCAACTATCGAGCCAACAAATATGAACAGTTGAATTAATTCCTCTAATTCACAATATCATTCAATAAGAATTCCCACCCTTCATGAAATGTCTCCATCCTCGGTTGACCATATATTATTAAAACTAAGATAACCAAGGGTTGATAGGCCCTCCTCAGAGACTATCTTGTATTAATGGGTAGGATTTTGTCGAAACTTCAAGGACTCTTTCACCCAGGAATATCTCTTGTGCTCACATATTTTTTGATGGCATAGAAGTATGATTCCATGAGTTCTATTGGCTCGAGAAAATGGTACTCAATTTGATAATCTGCCACCAGAAAAGAAGCTAGATGTTTTCCATTGGCATTTCTCAATACCATGGTATTTACATTAATATGTGAAAGAATCTAGCTGATGACATTTTCACGTGGGAAGAATAAATATCTATACGCAACCCTATATAATACCGACTGTTGAACATTGAGATACATCTGTAGATAATCTAGATATTCTTTGAAGCTCTTTGCTGAAATAGCTTCATTAAATTTATAAACTTGATTTCATAATATTTGGATCCGCTCTAATCTTGTGGCTTATTTATCCCCTTTTACTGGGAAAAACATTTCTCTTTTGCTTATCTTGCACAAGGTTTATCCTTTTTGTTGGCACTACTTCTGTAGCTGTTTCTTTCTACGAAGTGACTTGTGAAATTCCTACTATATTGACCACCTCACGGGGGCTAGAGGAATTGTAAAAATTCTTCCATAGATCCTCCTTTGTCCAATGAAATCTCCTACTCAGCCACTGATAATGTACTCTCACACAGTGGTCTTCGCAAATACCACAGGGATCATCTGGATTAAAGTCTCAAATACCAAATTCAAAATTCTCTATCGCCTTTCCTTCAGTTTCTGCTAGTTTGAGATTATTTATCTCGTACAATCAAAATTCCATAGGAAGAGTCAGCCATGGTTATTTATTCCTCCTACGAAATGATTATGAAAACCCTTTAGCGAGATGATATGAAATTTCCTACATGACAAGCTTTTCGGCGGCACACCTTGGTAAAATATGTGGTGGTTTCTCACTGTTGAACATGCTAAGGAACGTTCCATTGAGTGAGGCATATCAATCTGTGATCTTTGATATTGCTGCAATTACTCCACATGATATGCAAGGTGGCTCTTCCTCCAATATTAGCTTGTATATCAGAATAATGAAATGGTCAGTTAGCTTATCCATGACTTCTCGATGGCTGCAATCCAAGAGAAATCTGCAGTAAATGTACACTATAGGGTCTCGTGGTGTCCAAGTCCAGTCCATCTGAGAAAACAAATTTTGTGAACATATTTCATCCAGTAATTATGTAGACATATAAAATATTTCTTCCCAACACTTGTGAGGATTTTGAGCATGTGCTACATGGGCTCTCAACTACCGATTCAACAAATATGACCAGTTGAATTAATTCCTCTAATTCACAATATCATTCAATAAGAATTCCCACCCTTCATGAAATGTCTCCATCCTCGGTTGACCATATATTATGAAAACTAAGATAACCAAGGGTTGATAGGCCCTCCTCAGAGACTATCTTGTATTAATGGGTAGGATTTTGTCGAAACTTCAAGGAATCTTTCACCCAACAATATCTCTTGTGCTCACATATTTGTTGATGGCATAGAAGTATGATTCCATGAGTTCTATTGGCTAGAGAAAATGGTACTCAATTTGATAATCTGCCACCAGAAAAGAATCTAGATGTTTTCCATTGGCATTTCTCAATACCATGGTATTTACATTAATATGTGGAAGAATCTAGCTGATGACATTTTCACGTGGGAAGAATAAATGTCTATACGCAACCCTATATAATACCGAATGTTGAGCATTGAGATACATCTGTAGATAATCTAGATATTCCTTGAAGCTCTTTGCTGAAATAGCTTCATTAAATTTATAAATTTGATTTCATAATATTTGGATCCGCTCTAATCTTGTGGCTTATTTATCTTCTTTTACTGGGAAATTTTTTTATCTTTCCCTTATCTTGCACAAGGTTTATCCTTTTTGTTGGCACTACTTCTGTAGTTGTTTCTTTCTACGAAGTGACTTGTGAAATTCCTACTATATTGACCACCTCACGGGGGCTGCAGGAGTTGTAAAAATTCTTCCATAGATCCTCCTTTTTCCAATGAAATCTCCTACTTAGCCACTGATAATGTACTCTCACACAGTGGTATTCGCAAATACCACAGGGATCATCTAGATTAAAGTCTCAAATACCAAATTCAAAATTCTCTATCGCCTTTCCTTCATTGTCTGCTAGTTTGAGATTCTTTATCTTGTACAATCAAACTTCCATTGGAAGAGTCAGCCATGGTTATTTATTCCTCCTACGAAATGATTATGAAAACCCTTTAGCGAGATGATATGAAATTTCCTACATGACAAGCTTGTCGGCGGCACACCTTGGTAAAATATGTGGTGGTTTCTCACTGTTGAACATGCTAAGGAACGTTCCATTGAGTGAGGCATATCAAACTGTGATCTTTGATATTGCTGCAATTACTCCACATGATATGCAAGGTGGCTCTTCCTCCAATATTAGCTTGTATATCAGAATAATTAAATGGTCAGTTAGCTTATCCATGACTTCTCGATGGCTGCAATCCAAGAGAAATCTGCAGTAAATGTACACTATAGGGTCTCGTGGTGTCCAAGTCCAGTCCATTTGAGAAAACAAATTTTGTGAACATATTTCATCCAGTAAGTATGTAGACATATAAAATATTTCTTCCCCACACTTGCGATGATTTTGAGCATGTGCTACATGGGCTCTCAACTATCAATTCAACAAATATGACCAGTTGAATTAATTCCTCTAATTCACAATATCATTCAATAAGAATTCCCACCCTTCATGAAATGTCTGCATCCTCGGTTGACCATATATTATGAAAACTAAGATAACCAAGGGTTGATAGGCCCTCCTCAGAGACTATCTTGTATTAATGGGTAGGATTTTGTCAAAACTTCAAGGAATCTTTCACCCAACAATATCTCTTGTGCTCACATATTTGTTGATGGCATAGAAGTATGATTCCATGAGTTCTATTGGCTAGAGAAAATGGTACTCAATTTGATAATCTGCCACCAGAAAATAAGCTAGATGTTTTCCATTGGCATTTCTCAATACCATGGTATTTACATTAATATGTGGAAGAATCTAGTTGATGACATTTTCACGTGGGAAGAATAAATATCTATACACAACCCTATATAATACCGACTGTTGAACATTGAGATACATCTGTAGATAATCTAGATATTCCTTGAAGCTCTTTGCTGAAATAGCTTCATTAAATTTATAAACTTGATTTCATAATATTTGGATCCGCTCTAATCTTCTGGCTTATTTATCCCCTTTTACTGGGAAAAACATTTCTCTTTCCCTTATCTTGCAGAAGGTTTATCCTTTTTGTTGGCACTACTTCTGTAGTTTTTTCTTTCTACGAAGTGACTTGTGAAATTCCTACTATATTGACAACCTCACGAGGGCTAGAGGTATTGTAAAAATTCTTCCATAGATCCTCCTTTGTCCAATGAAATCTCCTACTCAGCCATTGATAATGTACTCTCACACAATGGTCTTTGCAAATACCACAGGGATCATCTGGATTAAAGTCTCAAATACAAAATTCAAAATTCTCTATCGCCTTTCCTTCAGTGTCTGCTAGTTTGAGATTCTTTATCTCATACAATCAAACTTCCATAGGAAGAGTCAGCCATGGTTATTTATTCCTCCTGCGGAATGATTATGAAAACCCTTTAGCGAGATTATATGAAATTTCCTACATGACAAGCTTGTCGGTGGCACACCTTGGTAAAATATGTGGTGGTTTCTCACTGTTGAACATGCTAAGGAACATTCCATTGAGTGAGGCATATCAATTTGTGATCTTTGATATTGCTGCAATTACTCCACATGATATGCAAGGTGGCTCTTCCTCCAATATTAGCTTGTATATCGGAATAATGAAATGGTCAGTTAGCTTATCCATGACTTCTCGATGGTTGCAATCCAAGAGAAATCTGCAGTAAATGTACACTATAGGGTCTCGTGGTGTCCAAGTCCAGTCCATCTGAGAAAACAAATTTTCTGAACATATTTCATCCAGTAAGTATGTAGACATATAAAATATTTCTTCCCCACACTTGTGAGAATTTTGAGCATGTGCTACATGGTCTCTCAACTATCGAGCCAACAAATAGGACCAGTTGAATTAATTCCTCTAATTCACAATATCATTCAATAATAATTCCCACCCTTCATGAAATGTCTCCATCCTCGGTTGACCATATATTATGAAAACTAAGATAACCAAGGGTTGATAGGCCCTCCTCAGAGACTATCTTGTATTAATGGGTAGGATTTTGTCGAAACTTCAAGGACTCTTTCACCCAACAATATCTCTTGTGCTCACATATTTGTTGATGGCATAGAAGTATGATTCCATGAGTTTTATTGGCTCGAGAAAATGGTACTCAATTTGATAATCTGCCACCAGAAAAGAAGCTAGATGTTTTCCATTGGCATTTCCCAATACCATGGTATTTACATTAATATGTGAAAGAATATAGCTCATGACATTTTCACGTGGGAAGAATAAATATCTATACGCAACCCTATATAATACCGACTATTGAACATTGAGATACATCTGTAGATAATCTAGACATTCCTTGAAGCTCTTTGCTGAAATAGCTTCATTAAATTTGTAAACTTGATTTCATAATATTTGGATCCGCTCTAATCTTGTGACTTATTTATCCCCTTTTACTGGGAAAAACATTTCTCTTTCCCTTATCTTTCACAAGGTTTACCTTTTTTGTTGGCACTACTTCTGTAGTTGTTTCTTTCTACGAAGTGACTTGTGACATTCCTACTATATTGACCACCTCACGGGGGCTGGAGGAATTGTAAAAATTCTTCCATAGATCCTCCTTTGTCCAATGAAATCTCCTACTCAACCACTAATAATGTACTCTCACACAGTGGTCTTCGCAAATACCACAGGGATCATCTGGATTAAAGTCTCAAATACCAAATTCAAAATTCTCTATCGCCTTTCCTTCAGTGTCTACTAGTTTGAGATTCTTTATCTCGTACAATCAAGCTTCCATGGGAAGAGTCAGGCATGGTTATTTATTCCTCCTGTGGAATTATTATGAAAACCCTTTAGCGAGATGATATGAAATTTCCTACATGACAAGCTTTTCGGTGGCACACCTTGGTAAAATATGTGGTGGTTTCTCACTGTTGAACATGCTAAGGAATGTTCCATTGAGTGAGGCATATCAATCTGTGATATTTGATATTGCTGCAATTACTCCACATGATATGCAAGGTGGCTCTTCCTCCAATATTAGCTTGTATATCGGAATAATGAAATGGTCTGTTAGCTTATCCATGACTTCTCGATGGTTGGAATCCAAGAGAAATCTGCAATAAATGTACACTATAGGGTTTCGTGGTGTCCAAGTCCAGTCCATCGAAGAAAACAAATTTTGTGAACATATTTCATCCAGTAAGTATGTAGACATATAAAATATTTCTTCCCCACACTTGCGAGGATTTTGAGCATGTTCTACATGGGCTCTCAACTATCGAGCCAACAAATATGACCAATTGAATTAATTCCTCTAATTCACAATATCATTCAATAAGAATTCCCACCCTTCATGAAATGTCTCCATCCTCGATTGACCATATATTATGAAAACTAAGATAACCAAGTGTTGATAGGCCCTCCTCAGAGACTATCTTGTGTTAATGGGTAGGTTTTTGTCGAAACTTCAAGGACTCTTTCACCTAGAAATATCTCTTGTGCTCACATATTTGTTGATGGCATAGAAGTATGATTCCATGAGTTCTATTGGCTCACGAAAATGGTACTCAATTTGATAATCTGTCACCAGAAAATAAGCTAGATGTTTTCCATTGGCATTGCTCAATACCATGGTATTTACATTAATATGTGAAAGAATCTAGCTGATGACATTTTCACGTGGGAAGAATAAATATCTATATGCAACCCTATATAATACCGACGGTTGAACATTGAGATACATCTGTAGATCATCTAGATCTTCCTTGAAGCTCTTTGTTGAAATAGCTTCATTAAATTTCTTCTATGTTTGATATGACTCCTTTTCCATGAACAATTTATTGTTTGCATACACTAGAAAGTTAACATGCATTTTCTCAATTTCTTTCCCAGTACTGCTTTCAATGGTTTTTTTTGTAGTATCTTTCTTAGGTGCCATGGTAAAAATGACTTTTCGAGATAATTTATCAACAAAAATGGTACCTGTGGGACAAAAAAGGCACTCATGGAAAGAAAATGTTAACTTTTTCAAATCTACTTTCAATGAATATTAGGTAGAAAATTAAAAATCTAGTGAGTGGGATTGCACAATTTTCATAAGAAATTTAGGAATATTGGTTGTGCGAACTACACATTGCACAATCGTAGTAGGAAAGGATGCATCCTGAAGATAGATACTACAGAATGTGGAGTTCATCCTGGGTAGTGACTAGGGGAGACTATGCATTGCACAATCTCAATGGCCAAGGTGGAAAACTCAACCCTATAACTAAAAAATGTGCAATTAGGCTAGCATGAACTGTGAATTATATAGTATTAAAGGCCAATATCTCATCTTGAACCTCATACTTGCACAATGCCCAGATGGGTAAGGTGAAAATTGACTAAGGGAAAGTGCATATTTGCCTGGTGAAAGTGTTGGAAACAAGCAGATCTGAGTGATGACGTGATTTTGAATGCAGATATAACTAAATATGGAGGAATAAATGTAAAAAAAATGTATAAAGTCAACAATAAGAAGGAAAATCAAATATGTGAGGAGAGTCGTTGAAACGACGACCATCAATGAAGAAACAAGAAAACAGACGCGACAGTTATGAAAGGCAAACAAAAAATTGAAACAAAACTTCTACAATATAATATAAATTAGAAAGATAGAAACCCTGAAGATAAATGAGAAAGAAAACACTCACATAAGTGAAACGAGAAAAAGAAACAGAAAAAGCAGCAAAAGACGACAAAATAAAAACACACAAAAAAGCGACGAAAAATCTACCAAAGGTTCCTTGATCTCCTTCGTGAATGATAGAGTACCAAGAGCGAATGTAAAAATGAGATATAGGTGAATCAATTAAATTTATTTGATCAAATGAGGGATTATAATGTGCATGCCTAAAATCAAGGAGAAAGTGACACTTGGCATGCATTTCTAGAAATAACAACTATGCGACCTCTAGGAAGCTAATAATGAATCCCTGTTTTCTATGGATTATTTTTTTATTTTTAGTATTTTTAATTTATTTTTGAAACATTCCATGCACACTACAAGGAAATATTACATAATTATGGAGAACTACACAACTTTTCAGCTCAGTGTATTATGTAGTTTCTAAGCTGAATTGATGGATTGTGTAATTTTAGGGCTTAGTTCTGGGTTTCCTTACATGAATGAATAGTTTCTGATCTCCACGTAGAACTTCCAATATCACTTGTGAAATTCCAATAATGAAGGTTGGATTTCCTTCATGGATTTTTTTTTTTCTAGAGGCAAGCCCAAAATTTAATATTCCGTTTCAGGGATATCTCTAAAACACAAGCAAACTCCAACGAGAGATAGACTAGGAGGGAATTTACCAGATATGTCGCCTCTAAAGAGGACAAGGTCTGGAGGCTACCCGGCCCTTTCCAGAATTTTTCTAAGAGTGAAAGATAACACACCAAGTGGTATAGAACTAGAATGCTAAAAAACAATAATAGACATACAATAGAAAGAGTATACAACAACCACGGCAACAACGGCAACTACGGCAACTCATTCAGAAAACTTATAGAAGAAATGCTAAGCAATTTTATTAATCTGAGAAATGTAATGGAGTATAATAGGCTAATATTGCACAAGGAAAGTGAGTAAACACTCTTAGAGAATACCGGAAATGGCTACTCTAGGAACTACATCCTAGCTGCTGGAAAATGCTGAGTAGCTACAACTGCTGGAATGGACTGAAGATTAGGGGCTGATCCCCTTGCTGGAATGAGCTGAAAATTGGAAAACCTCCTCTCCTCAACAACTCGGAGAATATCCACAAACCCTTACAAGAATGGCCAACCCCCGAAAACACCAAAAACTGCCTCCCTAGTGAATTATGTTGGCCTCTAAGGTACAACGTAGTAGCTGGATAGAAACAGCTGAAATACAGCCAAAAACTCCGCCAAAAACCTTCAATGGGCAAAGGTTGACCCTCTGCTCAAAATCCCAGCGAAATCGTCTACATAAACACCAATCCGGACCTCCTCCACAATGGACTTCATCCTCTCCCCCAGTGACTGCGCAGTCTCTGTCATCTCTAGCTCCAAAACAAACCCAAAAAATGAAACGACTCACAACTACAAGGAAAAAAACCTTGCCCGAGCAGGCACTCAAAGTCCCCCAGGGCTAAGGGTGAGATCTTTGCACGGAGACACTCGGTGCACTAAACAATGCTGCAAACAGGCTAAACAGCCAGTGTGATAAGGAAGACCAAAGTCTCACTCTAAAATCAACAAATCCAGAATGATCCAAACGAGGAGGCTCATCCATATTTTATAGCATGGGTTTCCCTCCAAAACCTGTCGTAGACTCTCTCTCCTCCACATCCTCATCCTTATTTGCACAGAAGCTTCTAGAGTGCACGTAGGCCCCCTCCTCTACGTGGTGTGTGGCCCCCCTTGACCCCCCTTGACTCACAATGTTGTGCTACTAGGCGGATGTCTTATTCTACTAAGTGAGTTAGACCCTCTTTTCTCACTTTTAATTTATTTACAAACCATAAACGGAAAAAATATACAAAGTCGAATATTCCAATTAACTGTCGCTAATTAGGAATATGACAGTCCTCCCCAGAAAAATTTTGCTTGCCCTCAAGAAACTGAAGTGATGGATGCTACAGAATCTTTTCGCTCTCCCAAGTGGCATCCTCATCTGGTAAATTCTTCCACTACACCAAGAATTCCCAGACCATCCTATTCCATAACCGCCTCTCCCTGGTATCAATAATGGCCTCCAGCTGCAACACCAAGTGCCCCTCATCATTTATCGATGGTAGCTCCTCTGTCATTATCACCTGCTGTCTAAGTTCCTTCTTCAGGCATGATACATGGAAAATGTTATGGATCTTGATGCCTTGGGGCAGCTCCAACTCATACGCAACCTGCTCAATCCTGCATATCACCCTGTATGGCCCGTAGAAACATGGTTGAGCTTCTCAACTCCATTTTGCTTCAGCGATGACCGTCTATATGGCTGTAAGCATAGGTAGACCAAGTCCCCTACCTCAAATTGTCGCTTGACCCGATCTATGTCGACATACAACTTCTGCTGGTTCTATGCTGTAGCCATGTTGTCCTTGAGAGCTCGGAGGATATCCTTACTCTCTTGGATCCACATCTTGGCTCTAGGAGCCTTAGTCACACTGAACATCACATCATCAAATGAAAAAGGATGGTACCCATACAAAGCATAAAATGGTGACATCCCAATAGACATGTGATGTGTCAAGTTGTAACAGTACTCCTCCAAATGCAACCATCTCAACCATGCTCGCTGCTGCCCACTGACATAGTTATGCAAGTAGCCCTCTAGCCACTTGTTAACTATCTCTGTCTGTCCATCCATTTATGGGTGGTAACTGGTACTCGGTGTCAACTCCGTCCCCACTAGCCGAAAGAGCTCCTGCCAAAATCCACCCATGAAGCGGCTGTCCCTGTCACTGATGATGGTCTTGGGAAGACCATGCAACCTGAAAATCTCCCAGAAGAACAGTTCAGCCACCTGTGCTGCTGTGTAGTGCACGGATATGGAAAAAAAGTGCACATACTTTTTCAGTCGATCAACGACGAAAAAGATACAATCCTTTCCCTGCACCATGGGTAACCTTGTGATGAATTCCATCGATATGCTCTCCCATTTCCCCTCCGGAATGGGAAGAGGCTACAATAGTCTTCTGGGGTGGCTCATCTCCCCCTTATTCCTCCGATAAACATCGCACTCCATGATGTCCCAGAGTATGTCCTCCTTGAGGCCCTTCCATGAGAACCTCTCTCTAATGGCCTTGTAGGTTTTGGTAAACTTCTGATGGCTTGCGAATGGAGAATCATGTGATGCCTGGAGTATCTTTTTCTTAAGCTGAGATCCCTCAGTTAAGAAGATCCTGTTCCTGTAATAGATGATCTCATCGACCACCCTGTACTAGTCATCCGCCACCTGTCCATCCAACACCTCACATGAAAATCTATCCTTGGAATACTCAACTAAGAGTCAAGCCCTCCAATCTACATCCAAGCTCATAAGAGATAACGTGGCTGGTCTACGTGAAAGGGCATCTGCTACCACGTTATTCTTACCCTTGACATACTCAATGTCAAATTCATATGCTTGGATCTTACTGATCCACTTCTACTGCCTCTTTTGTAGCCGCTTCTACTCCAAAAAGAACCAGAGGCTGTTGTGGTCAGTCCTCACCCTGAATATGTTCCCTACCAGATTCTGCCGGAACTTGGCAAATGCATGCATGATGGCCAACATCTCCTTGTCATATATGGGATACAGACTCTCATGTAGAAGGAGCTTCTAGCTCTCAAAAGTGATAGGGTGTCCCCCCTGCATCAATACTGTGCTGATCCCCTCTCCCGACACATCACACTCCAAGACGAATGGCTGCGCGAAATCTGTAAACACAAGCACTGGGTAGCTACTCATCACCTCCTTAAGCCTATCAAAGGCTTTCTGCACTGTATCCATCCAACTGAATGCCCCTTTCTTCATCAAATCTGTATGGGGTGCAGCAAGTTGTGAGAACCCTTTGACGAACTTCTTGTAACAGGCACATATCCCAATGAACCCTCGAAGTTCTGTCACATTCTTTGGCTCCGGCCAATCTCTGATGGCTCTAATATTCTCCTCGTGGACCCTCACTCCATCCACTCGAATGATGTGACCCAAATACAACATCTCTGTCATCCCAAACTCACACTTGGAGAGCTTAGCATAGAACTGTTGCTCTTCCAAGATGCATAGTACTACCTCGATATGCTGGAGATGCTCCTCCCACATCTTGTTGTATATGAGTATGTCATCAAAGAAAACCAATACAAACTTCCTCAGATGACTGAGGAAGATGTGGTTCATGCAAGATTAAAAGGTGGCTGGTGTGGTTCATTATTTATATTTATATATCACCCCCAAACATATAAACTCTCTCTCCATCTCTCCCTTGTCACTCCCTCTCTCTCTTTCCACCTTTCTCTCTATATATGTCCTGAACTTCTTCTCTCCCTATATTTTCCTCCAAATCCATCTCTCGATCTCCCTCTCTTTCCCCTAAAATCTCTCCTCCTCTCCATCTTGGTGTCCCCATCTCTCTCTCTCTTACCATTTTCTCCCACTCTCTCTCCTCCATATCTCAAAAATTTTGAAGTACCTTAACAATCAAAATATTATGTTAAAATATTTTTTATTTTATTTTTATTTTGTAGTTCTAAAATATTTTTTTTATATGTAATACATATTTAAAATTAAATATTTCAAATGTGTGTTGTACATTCCCCTCAAGGGAGAATGTTAATTTTCCGTGGAAATCTTATCTGAATTTTTCCAAAATATTAATGTTCTGCCTAACTTCATCCTAGATGCATAGAGCACTTCATTCCTTCCAATTGAAATTATTTAGGCTATATTTCTTTAGATAGATTTAGGTTATGGTTACTTTGGGATTTTAAAAATATTATATATTTCATTATTTTATGTTTATAAAAAAAATAACGTTAAATAAAATTAACATATTGAGTCAATTTGTCTAACTCCTTTTTTTGTTAATGACTATTTTGTTGACGTCTACGGCGTATATCAACCACATTTATTAATGAGGTTGTGCTAGTATATATTATAATATAATTTTTTTATATTATATTAAATTTAATACTATATTAATCCAAAATTAATAAATTTAATGTTAAAAGTTTTTTATCCAAGGAAAAAATTGAACTCGTTATTAAGAAAATAAAAGGTTACAGTAGTAGATTAAAAAAACATTCTTTAATTTGTGATCCCACTTACAAAGTGGAATAAGAATAATAGGACTGAGTACTAGAAAAAATTTAAAAATATCCTAATCATGGTTAGCTTAGGAAGTCACAACAAAATATCATAGTTGGGCCTCCCCATTAAGGAGAAAACAATCCATACATCATCATTACCATGTTTATAGATCTAGTGTGTACATAAATAAATAAAACCTAGAAGTTGTTCCATCGTGATAAATATAAAACATAAGTATGTTGAATAATGATAAAGAGAACCAGTAGATAAAGGGAAAAGTAAGCGTATGCCACACAAGAAAATAACAAAAAAAAGGATCATTTGATCTAAGGTTGTTGGTGTGACAGATGGACCCTCCCTTCTTCTTATTATATTATGCGCCATGCATCAACAAACTATTGTAGACCCTCCCTAGAATGGATGTATGATTCTGTGTTTCGCTTCCTGTATATGTGGAAAACATATATAGAATCAAAACCCAATTTTATATGTAAAATTTCTTCTATGAGGGGAATCAAAATGTAGTTTTGACATTTGTGTGCTTCATAAAAAAATTTAAAACATTTAAAGAGTCACCACATATTTGAACAATTGAATCCCCATTTCTCGAAGTCCGCAAATTAATATTTTAAATGATTGGAACTCTAAAAAATTATTTTTTCCTTGTTGAAGGCCCATTGAGGCTTCAAAGTGTTTGTGTTCATCTATGTGAATAACCAAAAGTGCCCCGCACCTTTTATGAGCCTATGATGCTCCATCGAAATATGCAAAGGGATTTTGGGTTTAATAATTTCTTCTCTTATGGTCCGAGAAGTATGTTTGGCTGGGGACTTAGGTATTAAGGAAAAAATTGTTCTGCATTCACATGTAATTGGTGAGGGAGCTAGAGTCTGATCCTGAAAAATTCCTTTCTTCCTTGATATCCAATTTCCTCATGAAATAATTGGTGTATTTTTGCATTTTTTCATCATGGGCTAGGTTCCACCATGTAAAATTTTAGGGGCTAATATTCGTAACTGGGCTAATTTTCCATGGTTTTTCCAAAAAAAAGTTTCGCCAATTTCCATTTTTTTTAAAAAGTGATTCGCCCAAATTTTACAATATAAAATTATTTTACCTTACAAATCGCCAAAATTATATAGATAATATATAATATCATTATAAATTTGATTAATTTTACAAATACATCAATAAAAATTTTATATTTTTCACGTTAGGGACTAGTGAGATTCGCCAATTTTTTAAACTTCAAAATAATTTTCCATCGTTAAAATTTTCCCTAGGTTCCACCATTTTTTCCATGCTTTCAAAATATTTAAACCTTTCCAACTTTTTCTAATCCCAGAAGGCTTAGAGTAGCCTCCCAAATTTTTACACTAAAAGAGAATTGTAGGAACATGACACCTATTGATTTCTTAGCATTTTTACATATAATACACCAACCAACCTCGTTCGTGTTCCTTTTCTAGAGATTATCCTAGCTGGAAAATATTTTTTTTAGGAGGCACTGGAATAAAAACCTTGTCTTCGCTAGGCATTTTAATTTCCACAATGGATTCCACCACCATGCCTGTACCCCTTGACCTCTCCTTTCCATTTGATAATTGTATCTGAACTTAGGTGAATATAATCTTGTGGCTGCTCACACCAACTTATGAACATCAGGATGATCCCTTATACACACATTCGCGTGTTCCAAATCACTGGTATAGTTCTGCCAAGAAGCTCTCCAATTAGCCTCAAGATAGATATCCATGACTAATTTCTAGCCTTGATGCCAGTGTGATGATGATTCAACCTCCACAATATGATTCAGGTAAGTGTATCTATAGTTATTGAGATATTTTACTAGTTCTTGAGGTAGGGCATAGACTTCAGCACATCGCACCCATGGGTTTATCCCAATCCTAATATTTTATCCATTCTCAATATGCCAAGCAATTCCTTCTTGTATAATTCGAAATAACTATAAGGTGACCTTCCATACTACAGAATAATTTTGAGTTTTCTTATCTAGCCTTCTCATCCATTCATCCAGAGGAACGGGGTCAATATATTTCATTTTTACCACAACATTCCACAATTTTTCCTTAGTTGAAATGCCACCCAGATTTTGCTGCCAGGGAAGATGTAAAAATATGGAGATTCTTGATTCCCCATCCACCCCATGCCTTAGGGAGAGAAACATTTTCCCAAGAAATCCATGCTAGGAATGCCTCATCCTTTGATCCCACTCATAAAAAATTACCACACAGCTTCTTGATCTGGGACATGATACCTTGTCAGAGCCAAGTGAGTGTTATCAAGTACACTAAAATGGCAGTAAGTACCGACTTTATTAACACCACTTTTCTTGCTCTCAAAAACCGCTTGAAATTGTAGTGGTTAACACACTTTTCCACTTTGGTAAACAACTGTTTCCAATCACTTTTTCTGTAGGTATGAGGTTTAAGTTTAAGGCCCAAATATTTGAAGATATCCTTCACATTTTTAGCTTCAAAGGGGAGAATAACAATTACACAGTTTAATTATGCCATTGAGAACCCATTGTGTGTAACAATATATTTCTCTACATTGATGCACATTCCTGTAGTTTTGAGAAATAAATCGAGAGATAGTTTCAACTATTGTATATCCCCTTGACACCCATCACTAAAAAAGAGGATATTGTTTACAAACAGAGTATGTGCAATAAACATATTGACATCTACTTCAATCCCTTTGACCTCGTCTCTATGCTTAGCAGCTAGGACCAACTGACTAAGGTTGTCGGCTGCCAATAAAAATATTTGCAAGGAGAAAGGACACCCCTGTCTATGTCCTCTATGCTTGTGAAAAAAGGAGAAGCCAAACCATTTATAAGCACAATAAATGAAGCATTTGATATACATTACATTATCTAGTTGATGAAACTAATTTCAAACCCCAAATGTGTAATAATGAGGCAAATATATAACCAAAATATTCTATCATATGCCATTTATAGGTTTATTTTTACTATCATACCTATCCTTTTTCTCCACTTGATGCTATGCATAGTTTCTTCCACCACTCCTATCGCTTCAGGGGTCTTCCTACCATACAACAACCAAAATTTTTCCTTAGAAATATTCCTTGAGAGTATAAGTTTCATAATGGAGGCTCTGATCTTTGCAATAATTTTATAAAGGAAATTACAAATGGATATGGGCCTGAAATCTTAAAACAATGAGGGAGCATCTGATTTTGGAATTAGAGCCATAAAAGTAGAGTTAAAATGTTCATATACAAACCCCATGATGCTTGATTGTTCCACCACTTGTGTGAGCTCATCCCCAATTGTCTCACAAAAATGAATATAAAACTCCACCGTCTAGCCATCTGACCCCTTCTCTTTTTACTTTTTAATTTATTTTATGAATACTTTAAATTCATTTTTTTTTATGGGTGCCATGATCATATCAGTTTCTTCTTCCTCTGCATATCTTGGGAACAATTGTGTCACCTGGATGAATTATTTTATAATTTCTTCATCCTAAGCTCTAAAAGTCCTTTGAAGTGGTCTCTTCCAATTAATGCCCTCTCTTCAAATGATTTTGCAGTTCGTCCATTTTCCTTATCCATATCCCAAACTGTGTTGGCATTTTCTGACCCTTTAGATAATTTTGGAAGAACATGGAGTTTTCATCCCCTGCTGCAAGCCAATTGGATGTACTCTTAAGTCTATATTCCTCTTTAATATAAAATAGTATATCTCAGTTAGACAATTCCAATAGTTTTATCCTCTCTTTTTTCTCCCCTGTCTCATATCTATCCTCCTCCACACTTTCTAATTTTTGAAGGGCTTCATTAATTATTTTAAGATCATCATCTTTCCTTGACCTATTTTCCTTTTCCCAATTTATTATGTAATTTTTCATTATTTTTAGATTTCACATAAATATCTAAGCCAATGAGCCACCTTTAGCCGTGGCCTGATGATTCAAAGTAGCATTGAAAATATTATTATAACTAGGGTCTTTAAGCCAATATATATTAAATTCAAATGGTGATTCAGGCTTCCTATTGGTCACTTTTAGCTCTAGGGTGATGGGGGAGTGATCCAACTCTCCTCCCATCGTAGCTCATTGTCTAAAAAATGGAATGAGATTATATAGTTCCTCCTTCAGAAAAAACCTATCCAATCTCTTTGCCACCCTGGCTTCTCCCATTCACCTATTTCTCCAAGTATGGATAGATTCAATCATATTCGCATCCAAGAGGTTCCCATTCATCAGATTTTTTCTAGAAGAAATAAACCAACATATCTTCTTGTGCTAGAGGCCCCCATGATTCATCCATCCACCCTACCATCATATTGTAATGGTTCATAAAATATTTGGCGAGCAGGGCATAAGGTACCCTATCCTGACATGACCCATATATATTCAAAAAGGAAATCTCCAAGCTTAATTCTCAATAGTAGACTTTACCTCCCAAGACTAACTTCACACGCCACCAGTTCAGAAGTTTGATGATTTTTTCTTTGAACCCCATTGAAATATCCCCATATTTCCCCTTTGCATCAGTTGTCAGAAAGGACCATCCCAACAACAGTTTGTAGAGAGATGAATTCACATATTCTCCAGAATGAAGAGTGTCTTATGTCAAGCTAGGAGGTAACTCCACCAAAAAAACAGAATGAATTGATTAAGGATTCCTATGAGTATATACATGGAGGTGAGACTCTTGCGATTCATTTCCTAGTGTCTCTTCAACTTCCTTATTTCCTCTTTACATTAATTTAAAAATTTTCCCAATTCCATAGAATTAGGTTACGACATTCCCCCCCTTAATCTGAAAGGATGTTGGTGATTCGAGGCATCCTTCTGAAATTTTCAAACTTTTATCTTCTAATTTCTTTCATGAAGATGTTTGAAATTTGATCATTTGTGGAACAATGATGTAGATGGATTGTTTCATCTCCAAATATTCCAGGATTTTCCTAAGCCACACAATTTCCTTTATCGCTTCGGCTACTGCCACATATTCTTCCTCAATTGTGGAATCTATTGGCACACATTGTTTGTGTGATCTCCATGATAAAAATCCTGATCCAAGACTCATAGTATAACTTAAAGCAGATACCCCAGTTTATTTGTCTCCATCAAAGTCTGAATCATAGCATCCAATCAAGTTGAAGATACCAACCTGTGTATATTTGAGTCCATTTCAAGTACTTTAGAACTCTTTTTGCAATAAACCAATTTATTTCTCAATGTTTTTGCATAAACCGAGAGAGGATTCCAACAACAAATGAGATGTTTGGTCTGGTAGTAGTCAAGTAGATGAGGATTCCAACAAGCTGTCTATACTTCATTGCATCCTCAAATTCTTTCCTTTCAATGGATGTGATCTTTAAGTTTTTTTCCATTGGAGTGATCAAAGGATTGCACTCATCCATGCCAAACCAGTTCAATAGATCTCCAATGTGCTTCTTCTGAGAGAGAAATATAAATTTAGGATTTCGAGTCACTTCAATGCCAATATAGTAGTGAACATAGCCCAAATAAGTGATTTCAAAAAATTTATTCAATCCCTTCTTTATGTATGCAATATAACTCTCATTGTTCCATGTCATCAAAATATCATCTACACACACCACAATATATACAATTGTTTTCCAAACTTTCTTGACACAAAAAGTTGCATCATCAAGATCATAATGTTAGAGGTTAAGCTTAAGAAGATGATTAGTTAACTTATCATACCAGGTTTGTGGTTCTTGGTTGATTCCCTATAAGTATTTAATAAGATTGCATGATTTTTGTTCTTGGACCTTCACAATAAATACTTCTGGTTGGGACATGAAATCATTCTCCTTTATATCTCCATTCAGGAAAGAAGTTTTTACATCCATTTGGAAGACTTTCCAACCATTCTAAGGAGCTAAGGCAAAGAGTGTTCAGGTGGTATCCCATTTTTCTCTGGGGGAAAAATTCTCCTCATAATTGACCCATTCTTTCCCTGCAATTTTTTTTTCCATAAGCCTATATTCATTCTTGTCAAGTGAGCCATCAAATTTTTACTTGTTCTTTTAGACTCACTTGTAGCCAATTGGTTTGGTTCCCAATGGTGGATCAACCAGCTTCCAAGTGTCATTATTTATCAATGAATCATACTCCTTTTCATGAATTCTTTCCATTCATCCTAAGAATTAGTTTCTTTGAAGGAAGTTGGTTGAATATCTGTAGACAAATTCAATTCAAAATTATAAGAAAATTCCTTATGAATAGGTGAATCAGGATCATGTACACCACCTCCATTTTACCTGGTGGAGCTTCTTATTCCTGTCTTTCCAACCTCTTCAGGACAAAAATTTTCCAGTGTCTTTGTTATCCATTTTGGAGGACCTTTCTGAGATGGCCCAACCTACTCATTTGACTGATTTGGGATTGAATCAATGTTCAGTCTCCCAATTTTTTCAATCACATCATTCAAAGTGTCATCCATGGTTGGTAATTCATGTGGGGATTAGAGTGCTTCAGAAGACGATTCCACATATTGATTCAGTATAGGAATCCCCCTTTCCAGGTGTGGAGTATGATTATCAAATTGTTGAAGTAAATTTTCATGTGCATATCTATCCAAGCTATCAAGCTTATGCTCAAGAACATTGTCAGTATTGGAAGATTCAAGGAATATGACATCTCTAGATACTAAAAACTTCTTATTAACTTCACCATAGTGAAAATATCCTTTGGAGGTATTGGAATACCCCAAGAAAATACATTTTCTACTTCTTGCACCAAGTTTATTTATTGTTTCCTTAGGTTTCAAAGCATAACGGGTGGAACCAAAGACCTTGAGATGCTTTACAAAAGGAATGTGGCCATGCCACATTTCCTGAGTTTTATTTCTAATTGCATTACAAGGGTGCCTATTCTTTATGTACACACCACATATAACCGCATCAACCCGAAAAATCAATTTTGCATTCTTGAAAAACATCATGGAGTGAACCATATTTAAAATTGTCCTATTCATTCTCTCGGCTACACCGTTCTCTTGGGGATTAAAAGGCACAATTTTTTGATCCCATGTTGGTGAAGATAGTTTTCAAATTCATTTGAATTTTATTCTTTTCCATTATCAGTGCATAAAGGGATAATATGAGTTTGTGCATCATTTTCAATCCATGCATGAAAATTCTTGAATGTTTCAAAAGCATCAGATTTGTTCCTCAATAAGTAAACCCAACACATTATACTATAGTCATCAATAAATGTCATCATATATTTATTTCCATTTGTATAAGGAACATGCATGGGGCCTCATAAATCTGAAAGAATAAGCTCAATTTTTCTATGTGCTTTAGAATTTGAATCATGAAAGGATTGTTTGCTATGCTTTCCTAGAATACGAGCATCACATTGCTTAAGTTTCCTAGGAACTGTAGGAAATCCAGTAACACCATTTTTCTTCAACAATCAAATGTTGTCATAGTTGAAGTTTCCAAATCTATCATTCCATAAAATACTTGATGGGAATTCACCTTCATCATAGTCAGAACTAAATGCAAATTTTTTTTCATGAGAAGAGGTACCTTGCAACCTTAGGAGTCTTCCTTCTTCTATCCCTCTCATGAAAAGTGAGCGATATGATGATTTTCTGACTCAACCTTGTCATCAAAGACGTGAATGAATTTTCCCTGTTGTTGGATGTGGACCAAAGAGAACAAGTTTATCCTCAACTCTAGAAGTTTTATAACCTCATGTAGAAGAAGGTATGGAAGAAAAAGAAACTTAAGGCTAATTGTGCCAAACCCTGATTGCCTTAGATTATATTTGTCTGCAAATTATACTGCTCCATCAAATGTTTCAGTAAATTATTGAAAAATATATTTTCTAAAATTCATGTGACATGTTGCTCCTGAATCTAGAACCCAATCATTCCTCCAAGAAGCAAGTGAAGCATTCAAGAAGTCTTCGGATACTCCAATATTACAATGTGTTAAAACATAATGAGCATATTCAGGTGCTTTACCTTTGTCTTTTTCATGAGTTTTACCTTTGGCTTCATTTCTTTCCTGCTCAATTTTGTCCCAATGTAACTTACATGTAGATGAATCATGCCAATATCTATTGCAGCGTATCAATGAAGTTTAGATTTTTCACTTTGAGCTTGTCTTCCCCCCCAACCTCTAAAATTTATTATTCCTCATCCTCTTCAGTGACCTCTCCCTATGGAAGAATATTGAGCATGATTCTTTTCTCTATGGGAAAAAAATAAAACTTCTTTAGAAGATTTTGGGGTTGTCTTATTTCAAAAAGCCTTCTCTCTTTCTGCAAAAATTTTCCCAAGGGAGTCAAAGGTTTACTCCTTGAGGTTTCCACTTGCTTCCAATGACTCAAGATAGTACGAGTAAGTGGGATAAAATTCCTTGACATAAGCTATGAGAGATATGTCAATTTATACACCAGTGTTTTTAATTTCATGCATGATAGATCTTAATTCTAATGCTAAATAAAGAGGGTCATCATTTTTCAATTCAAGGTTGAATAACTTAATCATTAATTAAGAAACTTCATGTTTTCAATGTGAGTCATAAAGTTCTTTCAATTTTGTCAAGTATCAATAGGCATTTGAAAATGGTGTAATATGGTAACTCACCTCTTCATTTATAGATGATGCAATCAAGTAATAGGCCTTGTTTTTTTTATTGTTCAAAATGGCGATCTCATTTTCTGGTGTAGGCTTTGCAAGTGGATTTTCTCTATCTCATTCGCAAATTCCTTTCCACGGCTCATTAAAAATGATTGTGTGTTTAATATTCCTTGACCGTTAAGGAAAGTTCTCTTTTCCTTATAGAATGACCCCCACAATGGATATGACTAAATGTATTTTGTAAAAAAAAAATATTTTCTACCTCTGTAAAAAAAATTGATTTATGGTGCTAAAAGAGTAAAAAAAAAAATATGTAAAAAAATTTGGTTAAAAAAAAGCAGAGGTAATATCTGGTGGAGGTATTATCTAGGGGATTTGACAATTGGGGGTTTTGAAAACTCGGGGAGGCTGACATGGGGAGTGGCTTGTGTGACAACCTCATTAAGAATTAACTAGCATTAAATAGTTAAAACAATGTGTTTATTTTATTTCCTGACAAGAAAGACTTGATGGTTATGCTTTGAGACAAAAATTACTATTTTATTTTTATTTTTGAATTTAATAGGAGAAACCAATGAATGGAAAGAAAAATATCTAAAGCTGTTGGTGATAGTTTCTCAGAATAGGTGGTGGTTTGGGACAGTTGGAAAATAGTTACCCTCTCCTCAGTGGATAAAGTTGGAATCTAGGAGAGGAGAGGGGGTTCTGAAAACTTGGGCAAGAAAAAGGGGAAAGTATTTTCTAGAGCTGGAGTTACCAGTTGAAAGTATCTTTCTGCAACCCTTTGAACAGGCCAGAACATTTGTGTGTCATTGGAAAGGCTTCCAGAGGTCACAACAGAGTACATTCCACTATTATTCCTGTGGCACCGACCTGGATTCTGAAGCTAGGGGGCAAGTGAGGACGTGATTGCCTCACTTGGATGGTTGGGAGGACCACAGCTTGAGGAAACAAATTTTCTGTTCCAGATAAGTAGGCAGAACTAGGGTTTACGTAGCTACAGGTCATATATGTGTTGCAAAGGCTATATTTCCTTTTAATATAAGGCTGGTCAGTTATTTTTATGTATTTGTATTGCTAAAAAATGAGACAATTGCAGTTCTAATAAGAATCTGACAGCTTCCTCTGAGTAAAAGAATGTATAATGTGAAATGGCAGAGTAGGTGCCGAATTTATAGAAAGTAAGTTCCTGATTTTTATTTATTGTTGTATTCTGATGTGAAATAAAACAAAAGGAACGAAAGTAAAGAAATAAATACTTTCTGCAATAATTTCTTTCAGATTAAAATATGTATATAACTGGAAGATATTTTAAGCTTCTACAGTAAATACAAAAAACGAAAAACCATAACTCGTCGCTGGAACTAGATACATAAACTACTTTGATAATCTATTGAAAGTATGTATGCATTCGGAAGCAATGCAAGGGCCGAAGCTTGAGGTGCCGGGTTGGGGCTGAAACCCTACCGAGCCCTCGCTTCACCAAAAACTTTATAGGTAGGTAAATTTACACGGTCTTTACTCAGTGGACCAGTAACCCTAGGTGGAAACTATGCAGTGGAAAGATTAAACAGTAGGCCATCTAGACACATCTACTTATCGACACGAAGAGGAAAATGATAGAATTTATCTAAAAAAAGTAATTACAAGGAATACCATAACCCTTTTTCAAGTAAATTTCTTAAAAAAAAGGAAAGATCATAAACGCTGTAGTTCTTCTTGTAAAATCGAAGGAAAAATCTACCATAAAATTTCCTTACAACATCTCAGAAATCTACATTTAACACAGCAGTAACATTAAGTGTAAATACTCTTCGATTCTTGCTAGGAGTAAAGTTGCATGTCAGAGAACAGGAAAGCCAACAACTCTATGAATTGAATAATATAATATAAGGTGGTTTTGAAGCAACAATACAAGTAAACGAGAGACAGGAATTCCAAAAATTTCATTAATAAATTAACAAGAGACCAAATCTGGTGTTCGAACCCCGACTGTAGGAGTAATGTACAAAATTAAAAATCCACCTACAAAATATTAAGAACGTAGCCATGGGATTATAGATGTTAATGCCTCAGAATGCTATAATAAACAAGGAAAGATTGCATTATTCAAGTTTAAACCCGGCTGACTCAATTCCAAAGAGAATCTAAATCCCATGACGAAACTGCTACAGAACCCTTGATGCAATTAATGGTAACTGTGGCAAGAGGAGCGGAATTTAGCCGCAGCGAAAGTGAAGAAGAAAGGCTGGAGAGAGGTTCTATGGAAAACCCACTCACCTGCGAGGCATAGGGAAACAATGACCCAGTTGAAAGGGTGAAGAAGTTAATGAAAACTAATCTGTTACGCAAAGCTCTAAACCCCACCGGGCAGAAATAAAAGCTTACCTGGCAGTCTGCAACCCTGTAACCTGGTAGGTGACAAAAGGATGGTTAAGCACTGGTGAAGAGGAAGACCTGCAAAGAGCTGGGAAATCATAACCATTTCCACAAAATTCAAAGGAGACAGTTGCGTTGTGAAGGAAATTACTTACCTTTCATCACCATAGTAGCCAAATGCATAACCACGGTCCCGAGGTAAAGTCCCCGCGTATTCTCTGTGTCTTTCCTGGACTTAAATGAAGCATAGAGGGAAAACCATGAGAAATTTGATGTTTTTTTTTTCTGAAAAGAAAAGCATGGAAGACATAGAAGTTTATAGGGCAACATGGCATACCTCTTCAATCCAGACTTCGGTGATGGAGAAGCCGACGAGGAGCAGAATCCTCCTAGCGCGCCATGGGAAAACTTTAGTTGCCAAGCAGGCGAGCTAGCAGAACACTCCAGACTAAACATGTTTCCCTCGCAATTACCGAAAGACTCGAGGTATGTCTACAGTTGTCACGGTTGATAAATGCCATGTAATGATACACCGTATGAAGACTACGTGTGTGCCTCGACCCGGGAGAATTCCGTGCCAGGTGGCCAGATCAACATTAAGAAAATCAATATTATAATGGAATGTCACATCAGAGAAGATCTTCCTCATTGAAGGCATTAGATATAGCGCACCAGGGAAGTACTACATAAATTAAATCAAACAAAAATCTTGATACTTGTAACGCATGTCTTGATTGCCGAGGAGCAATCTTGGGAGCCCCAGTTAATATAGAAATCTGCAGTTAATCCATGTGATAAAAAATTCCATTTAATGTTAATGCCAAATAGATATTAAGTTATGCATATGAAAACATTCAATAAGAACTTTATTTATGTTTATAGATAGAATTTGCATAGTTTCCTATCAACTATGGGGGCATTATTATGTTTTGTGGTAAAATTTTCTATGTGTGTAAATGTTATTTGTTAGTGACAGTGACAAGTGGTATCAGAGCCAATTACTACACTGGCATCCTAAGGGTCTACTAACCTTAGAGCTGTGTATGTGATAGTGCACTAAGAGGAAGCGAGAGTAATGAGAGAAGGTACAACATCTCAATCACAACTGGAAGAGACTCAAGGCCCAATAGTGATGAATCCTGAAATGTGGGTTCAATTAACTGTGGAACAAAACCAAAAGATGAGCTGAATTCTTGAAGAGCAGCAGCATCAAACTGCATTTCTACTAAATATAGTACAACAACTACAAGAAGAAACGACGAGGGTCCGGAGGGATAATGAGAGGTTGTTACACGACCAAGAAAAGATTCTGAAAATTTTATCTGACAAACAAAATCAAGAAATGGAACACCCCAGTGCTGAAAAAGAAATACCAACAGAACAGGATGAGTAGCAAACCAGGAATAACACTACTGGTAAGACTGAAAGGAGCCCTTCCCAAAGGAGGAAAAATAGAAATTATAATGAAGCAGAGTCAGGCAACCTGTCTGAGCGGCAAGACCTCAAGAGGCAGATGGTGGTATTGTAGGGGGAATTTCGTAAAATTAAGCCACTAATGTTTGATGGCGAGGCAGAAGAAGCAGCTGAAGCTTCGTTAATCTATATAAATAAATATTTTCAGGTATACGAGTATAGCAGCAATTTGAAGGCTAGATTAGCTATATACCAGTTACGAGAAAAATCCACCCTGTGGTGGGAAGAAGTGAAGAATGTTCATAGCATTGATGAACGAGATATTACATGGGAACTATTTCAGCAGTAATTCAAGGATAAATACTTAACAGAAAGATTTTATGATGACAAGGCCAAGGAATTCCATGATCTTCGGCTGGGCCAAATGACCATGGATGAGTACGTCACAAAATTTACTTCCTTGTTACATTATGTACCTTACCTCCGAGAAGAAAAAGCCAAGGCGCAGAGGTTCTTGAGCAGTTTGCCTGCTCCCATGAGGGAGCGAATAGAGTTCGTTAACACCCCAACTATGGATGAAGCTATCCGTAAAGCACGCATGTGATATCAGCAATATAAGAGCAAGGGGGATGGAGGAAAAGGATGGCAGCCAAAGAAAAATCAAAAGAATTCCTCTACTTTCAAAAACAACAAAAGAAGCAACTTTAAAGGGTCAGCATGGAACACCATTAGCAAGCAGTTTGGTAGAAACCATCAAAGGGCTAAGTGGCCAGCTAAGGAAAAACCCACAGAAGCATCAAGCAAACCTAATCAAGGGAAAAATTCTAAACCTCTCCTACAGTGTTGGGGCTATGGGGAAGCTCATTACTTTAAAAACTGCCCACAATGGAATAAAAATGAAACTGTGGCAAATCTACAGGAGGCATCAACGATAGGAGACGTGGCGCGTAACATACCACGTATAAATGCCGCCTTAGAGGATCAACATGCTAACTTCCAGCCCACAATGATTGAATTGGAAGGTACTATACTATCTAAACCTGTTTCGACTTTAATATATCCTGGAGAAAGTTTAAGTTATGTAATTCCTAAACTAGTGGATTTGTGTAATTTAAAAGAACATAAATTTAAAAATTCCTGGTTAGTTCAACTAGCTATCGGGGAAAAATGCAAGGTAACTACGAAAATTGCTAACTGCATACCGGAGGTAGCAGAACATCAGTTTTAAGTAGACTTAAATGTTCTACCATTGGGATTATATGATGTGTTATTGGGAATGGACTGGCTAGAAAAACACTGGACCCTAGTGGATTGCAAAAAAAAGACAATTTATTACAGAGCGTAAGATGGTACGCGTAAGGAAATTAAAGGAATTAAAAATCCTGTGCAATTACGCCCCATAACAGTGTCTCAGATGAGCAAGTGTGTTCGAAAAGGATGTCAGCAGTACGCAATCCAAGTAGGGTATGCAGAATCTAAGGGAAAGGCTGCAGATATGGAAGATATTCTTTTAGTACAGGAATTCCTAGATGTTTTCCCAGAAAACATCCCTGGGTTGCCACCTAAAAGGGATATCGATTTTAGTATTGAATTGCTGCCCAGAGCCACCCCGGTGTCCATAGCTCCTTATAGAATGAGTATACCAGAATTAACTGAGTTGAAGATACAACTACAAGAACTGTTAGACAAGGGCTATATTCCCCCAAGTGTGTCTCCTTGGGGAGCACCAGTTCTTTTTGTTAGAAAGAAGGATGGAACCTTACGCATGTGTATGGAATATCGGCAGTTCAACAAGCTGACAGTTAAGAATAAGTATCATTTACCCAGAATCGATGATTTACTCGATCAAGTGAGGGGTGCTAAGGTGTTCTCTAAAATATATTTGAGGTCTAGATATCATCAAATACGAATCAAGGATGAGAATGTTTGCAAAACAACTTTCTGCACTAGATATGGGCACTATGAGTTTGTGGTACTGCCCTTTAGACTGAAAAACGCACCAACAACCTTTATGAGGTTGATGAATGGCAACTTCCATCAGTTCTTGGACAAATTTGTACTGATCTTCATAGATGACATATTAATATACTCAATAAGTGAGGAGGAACATAAAGAACATCTGAGAATAGTTTTCGAAATAGTAAGGAAGCATCGGATCTATGCTAAGTTTAGAAAATGTGATTTCTTTAAATCAGAAATCCAATACTTGGGGCATGTTGTGTCAGCAGAAGGAATAGCTGTTGATCTCGAAAAGATCAAAACCATATTGGAATGGCGAGTACCTCAAAATGTGGCAGACATTAGATCATTTATCGGTCTAGCTGGATATTATAGAAGATTTATTGAAGGGTTTTCTAAAATCGCCTATCCTATTACATCCTTGCAAAAGACTGTAAAACCTTTCAAATGGATGAATGAATGTCAGATCAGCTTTGAAAAGCTGAAACAACTCCTAACCATAGCATTGGTATTGAAGATAGCTGACCCCAATAAATACTATGTGGTGTGTACCGATGCCAGCAAGGAAGGAGTTGGTGCAGTGTTAACACAAGAGGGCAAGGTGATAGCCTATGAGTCCAGAAAGTTGAGAGAACATGAACAAAAATACTCTGCTTATGACTTGGAACTCACAGCAGTAGTGCATGCCCTCCGAGTATAGAGGCATTATCTTCTGGGTAAATGATTTGTACTTAAAACAGACCATAGCAGCTTGACTAACTATTTTAAGCAAGCAGATTTAAACTCTAGGCAAACAAGGTGGAATGCCTTTTTGAGTGAATTTGACATGGATATACAACATGTTAAAGGAAAATAAAATCGAGTTGCAAATGCATTGAGCAGAAAATTGCATGGAATATATACAATGTACTATAGTCAACTGGAAAGCCAACTGACAGAGAAATTGAAGGAAGAAGTGAGGAAGTATCCTGAATATAAATTATTGTGGTAGAAAATGGAAAAAGATAAGGAGCATGGAAATCCATCAGAGTATGGAAGCAATAAGGAACAGATGTTAATTTTTCATGGAAGAGTCTATGTTCCTAATCGTGCAAGTGTTAAGAAATTAATCCTGAACGAATACCATCGCAACAACTACGCTGGCCATCCAGGCTACTAAAAGATCCTCACGGCAATAAGAAAAATGTATTACAGGCCAGGTATGCGTAGGGAAATTGCAAAGTATCTAAGAAAAGGTCTGGAATGTCAGCAGGTTAAAGTGGAGCATCAGCACCCTGCAGGGCTACTGCAGCCCATACCCATTCCTGAATGGAAGTGGGAGGTGATCTCCTTGGATTTCATCATGGGGTTACCTCGAACAAGGAAATAGAATGATTCAATTATGGTAGTGGTGGAAAGATTAAGTAAATCTGCCCATTTCATACCTGTACAATCTACCTATAAAACAGTGCAGATTGCAGACATATTCAAGAAGGAAATCTTTAGGTTGCATGGTATACCTAAGACCGTGATTTTAGACCAAGATGTTAAGTTCACATCCGCATTTTGGAAGACCTTGTTTTCAAGTCTAGGAACACAGATACACTTCAGTACTGCCTATCACCCCCAAACTGATGGGTCGACAGAGCGGGTAAACCAAATTTTTGAAGACATGCTGCACATGTATGTAATGCAGCAGCCAGCCAAGTGGGAATATTACCTGCACCTTGTGGAGTTCGCATACAACAATGGATATCAAGAATCTCTGAAAATGAGTCCCTTTGAAGCATTGTATGGTCGGCAGTGTCGTACGCTGATAATCTAGAGCAGCCCTGAGATAAAATTAATGTTGGGACCAAAAATTTTCGCTGAACTAGAAGCGGAAGTAAAAGGAATAAGGCAAAATTTGAAGGCTGCGCAAGACCGACAAAAGGTCTTTTCAGACAAGAAAATATCCTACCATGAGTTCAGGGTAGGAGACCACGTATATGAAAGAATTAAGCCTAAAAGAAGTACCTTAAGGTGGACTTCTTGCGCCAAACCAGCTCCCCGTTAATCTGGACCTTTCCAAATTTTGGAAAGGGTGGGACCAGTAGCTTATAGACTGGCTTTACCTAGTCATATCAAAGTACACAATGTGTTTCATGTATCCTTGTTAAAGCGATACGTGCATGATGAAAAACATGTAATTCATTGGCAGAACATTCAGGTAGAACCAGACAGAGAGTTTCTGGTAGAGCCGCTATGCATACTTGATCGTAGGGAAATTGAACTCCGTAAAAGAGTAGTGATCCAGGTGAAAGTGCAGTGGAGGAACTTTGGACCGGATGAAGCTACTTGGGAGGATGAGAAGTTTATGCAGGAAGCCTACCCAGAACTCTTTGCAGAGATGGGCTGAAAACACCGAGGATGGTGTTACTTCCAAGGGGGGAAAATGTCATAGCCTCATTAAGAATTAACTAGCATTAACTAGTTAAAAGAATGTGTTTATTTTATTTCTTGACAAGAAAGACTTGATGGTTATGTTTTGAGACAAAAATTACTATTCTATTTTTATTTTGAATTTAATAGGAGAAACCAATGAATGGAAAGAAAAATCTCTAAAGCTGTTGGTGATAGTTTCTCAGAATATGTGGTGGTTGGGGACAGTTGGAAAACAGTTACCCTCTCCTCAGTGGATAAAGTTGGAATCCAGGAGAGGAGAGGGAGTTCTGAAAACTTGGGCAAGAAAAAGGGGAAAGTATTTTCGAGAGCTGGAGTTACCAGTTGAAAGTATCATTCTGCAACCCTTTGAACAGGCCAGAATATCTATGTGTAACTGGAAAGGCTTCCAGAGGTCACAGCAGAGTACATTCCATTGTTATTCCTGTGGCACCGATCTAGATTCTGAAGCTAGGGGGAAGGTGAGGATGTGATTGCCTCACTTGGATGGTTGGGAGGACCACAGCTTGAGGAAACAGATTTTCTGTTCCAGATAAGTATGCAAAACCAGGGTTTACGTAGGTACAAGTCATATATGTGTTGCAAAGGCTATATTTCCTTTTAATATAAGGTTGTTTAGTGATTTTTATGTATTTTTATTGCTGGAAAATGAGACAATTGCAGTTATGATAAGAATCTGACAGCTTCCTCTGAGTAAAAGAATGTATAATGTGCAATGGCAGAGTAGGTGCCAAATTTATAGAAAAGAATTTCTTAATTTTTATTTATTGTTGTATTCTAATGTGAAATAAAACAGAAGGAACAAAAGTAAAGAAACAAATACTTTCTGCAAGAATTTCTTTCAGATTAAAATATGAATATAACTGGAAGATATTTTAAGCTTCTATAGTAAATACAAAGCATCGTAAATGAAAATGAAAACCAGAACTCATCGCGGGAATGAGATACATAAACTACTTTGATAATCTATTGAAACTATGTATGCATTCGGAAGCAATGCAAGGGCCGAAGCTTGAGGTGCCGGGTTAGGGCCGAAACCCTATCGAGCCCTCGCTTCAACATAAACTTTATAGGTAGGTAAATTTACATGGTCTTTACTTAGTGGACCGGTCACCCTAGGTGGAAACCATGCAGTGGAAAGATTAAACAGTAAGCCATCTAGACACGTCTACTTATCGACACGAAGAGGAAAATGATAGAATTTATCTAAACAAAGTAGTTACAAGGAATACCACGACCCTTTTTCCAATAAATTTCTTAAAACAAAGGAAATATCATAAACGTTGTAGTTCTTATTGTAAAACCGAAGGAAAACTCTACCATAAAATTTCCTTACAACATCTCAGAAATCTACATTTAGCACAGCAGTAACATTAAGTGTAAATACTCTTCAATTCTCGCTAGGAGTAAAGTTGCATGTCAGAGAACAGGCAAGCCAACAACTCTATGAATCGAATAATATAATATAAGGTGGATTTAAAGCAACAATATAAGTAAACGTGAGACAAGAATTCCAGAAATTTCATTAATAAGTTAACAAGAGACCAAATCTGGTGTTCAGACCTCGACTGTAGGAGTAATGTCCAAAATTAAAAATCCGCTTACAAAATATTAAGAATGTAGCCATGGGATTACAGAGGTTAATGCCTCAGAATGCTATAATAAACAAGGAAAGATTGCATTATTGAAGTTTAAACCCGGTTGACTCAATTCCAAAGAGAATCTAAATCCCATAAAGAAATTGCTACAGAACCCTCGACGTGATTAATGGTACCTGTGGCAGGAGGAGAGGAATTTAGCCATAGCGAAAGTGAAGAAGAAAGGCTGGAGAGAGGTTCTATGGAAAACCCACTCACCTGTGAAGCACAAGGAAACAATGACCCAGTTAAAAGGGTGAAGAAATTAACGAAGAACTAATCTGTTACGCAAAGCTGTAAACCCCACCGGGCATAAATAAAAGCTTACTTGGCAGTCAGCAACCCTATAACCTGGTAGGTGACAAAAGGATGGTTAAGCGCTGGTGAAGAGGAAGACCTGTGAAGAGCTGGGAAATTGTAACCATTTCCACAAATTTCAAAGGAGACAGTTGCGTTGTGAGGGAAACGCCTTACCTGTTGTCTCCATAGTAGCCAAATGCATAACCATGGTCCCGGGGTAAAGCCCTCATGTATTCTCTCTGTCTTTCCTGAACTTAAATGAAGCACAGAGGGAAAACCATGACAACTTCGACGTTTTTTTTTTTTCTGAAAAGAAAAGCATGGAAGACATAGAAGTTTATAGGGCAACGCGGCATACCTCTTTAATCCAGACTTCGGTGATGGAGAAGCCGACGAGGAGCAGAATCCTCCTAGCACGCCATGGGAGAACTTCAGTTTCCAAGCTGGCGAGCTAGCAGAACACTCCAGACTAAACCTATTTCCCTCGCAATTACTAAAAGACTCGAGGTATGTCTACATCTATCATGGTCGATAAATGCTGTGTACTGATACACCGTATGAATACTACATGTGTGCCTCGACCCGGGAGAATTCTGTGCCAGGTGGCCGGATCAACATTAAGAAAATCAATATTATAATGGAACATAACAACAAAGAAGATCTTCCTCATTGAAGGCGTTAGATATAGTGTGCCAGGGAAGTACTACATAAATCAAATCAGACAAAAATCTTGATACTTGTAATGCATGTATTGATGGCCGAGGAGCACTCTTGGGAGCCCCAGTTAATATAGAAATCTGGAGTTAATCCATGTAATAAAACATTCCATTTAATGTTAACGCCAAATAGATATTAATTTATGCATATGAAAACATTAAATAAGCGCTTTATTTATGTTTATAGATAGAATTTGCATAGTTTTTTGTCGACTGTGGGGGCAGTATTATGTTGTGTGGTAATTTTTTTTTATGTGTGTAAATGTTATTTGTTAGTGACAGTGACAGTTGCACTGGGGGAGGTTGAATTGTGGAGGGGTCATACTAGGGAAGTCAAATTAGGGAGATCCGAGTAGAGGGGAGTGTGGAGGGGCCGACGAAGGTGGTAAGGGTTGATCGAGGCAGTGGGAGATGGAGTTGATGGCGGTGGAGCCAACAGTAAGTGGAATTGGTGGAGGTGGATTCAGAAGGAGGTAGAGCTGACACGAGGTCGAGGTAGGAGCACGAAGGTCAGTGAGTGAAGGTTGGATGTGTGATAGTTCGATTGCAGGGGCCATAGAGAGGGGCCGAGAGGTTGGTTCTTGGCGAGTGTAAGAGGTGCGACGACCAGATTGTATGGGCCACAGAGAGGGGCCGCAAGGCTGATTGTTGGTGTGAAAACTAGAGGAAGGATATGATGCAAAGGGTGGAGACCAGAGTCGGGCCAAGTGACAGTAAAAATAGTGCTGCTACAAGCGGGGAGTCTGATGCAGTGGTTCCATAGGATATTGGTATCAGCAGTAGGAAGTACGATGTGTAGAGAGAAAGGAAAGGGATGCAAAATGTGTGTATTACTCGCATCAATTGAACCATGAGTTTGGAGAGGATTGAATAAGGGAAAGGGAATATTTGTAGTGGGCATAATTTGCATTGGGCAGTGACAGTTCTATCAGGACGAGGAAACAATGCATGTCTTCCATGAGCTAGAGCGAGTTAGAAGGCCAGGAATACTGGGAATATAGCTAGCTCTAATACCATGTCATGCGAGGAGGTACCTACACAAAAAAGACTGAGTGAATTGATTAAGGATTCCTGGGAATATATACATGGAAGTGAGACTCTTGGGATTCATTTGCTAGTGTCTCTTCAAATTCCTTATTTCCAATTTACATTAATGTACAATTTCGCTGAATCCCTTAGGACTATGTGCCAAAATCTTGTAACATAATAGCATCAAGACCCATATTTTTAAAAATATCCTTTAGTGCTAGTTTCTTGCAGGTGATAGAAAACCCTCTACATTTGAAGGAGAACACAGTCATTAGGTAACCACCACAAGGGAATGCACTACTATAAGCACCCATTTTATATATATTTGTTTC
Organism: Pinus albicaulis; assembly: GCA_034641835.2. Classification (NCBI taxonomy): domain Eukaryota; kingdom Viridiplantae; phylum Streptophyta; class Pinopsida; order Pinales; family Pinaceae; genus Pinus; species Pinus albicaulis. The sequence goes on along the minus strand of JAXQQM020084774.1, from coordinate 197,108 downwards.
CCATCAATGATGTAAAACTTGTATTTTATCTAGGCCTTAGATATATTTGCTTTCCTACACCACATTTTACGAGGTAATTCAAGCTCCTGTAGACCCCCTAACCTTCCTATGGCCCCTTATAGTAAACCCTTATTTTCTCTAGGTCGTAAGTTATAGTGAGGCATCCCAAGAAATGGACCAGAGAGAGGAGATCCATAAGAGTGGGTCGGTGAGATGGAGGACAAGTTTAGAGCCGATATTGAGGTAATAACACTATCCAAATCTAGCGATAAATTACTACATTGAGACACTTCAAAAGGGAGAGGCGTGGAGGGACCAGTCATAGAAAGAGTATCTAATAATGAAAACAGAGAAACAACAATAAAGGATTGGAGATGAATAAAAATACCCATCAAGAGGGGAACAAGTCTGATGGCCTTGACCAGTTCCTGGATCTCTCGATTCTAAGCTTCCTCAACACTAAATAGTTCACTTCAGGATCCTTTTCTTCTTAAATATCCATAGGTTCCAGACCTCTCATCTATTGTTCTAACATTAGCACCTCTTGGATATTTTCCTACACCCTAGTAATTTCTCTACTTCGGATTTATGATCTTCTCTATGTATTCTTCTTTTTTGGTGTCCTAATGGGAAATCCCGTGCCAAATTTCCATGACTATGGCATCAATGGTAGCGAAAAGGAAACAACTCATAGTTTATAATTTGGGAGTATGGATATCCCTAGTGTTGAAGCACAATTTTCTCTATCAAGCCATCTCTTGGGTCTAACCTAGCCATAATTTGGGCCATATTCCCACTCTTTGTCCCCAAAAAGGACATATCAACTTCGAGGAATGACCCCAAAGTATTCCAAATGGATCTAAACACATATTTAGTCCATAATTACAGGCATAGCATCGGGAACTGAACCTAACCTGAAATTTACTCCAGCCTTTCCTTATGTGCATCGAAGAGACGTTTCCATTTTAAAAAAAATATTGGTGAAATCCCAAACACCAATTTCACTACAATACCCACTCCAGTGCCTCTCCTTTGTCAAACCGCACCATGAACCAACCCCTTTCAAAGGTAATCACTTAAACCTATGAATGTGGAGCCCCATACCATGCCTTTCCTATCCATTCAGTGATATACGTAGTTGATTATTGTCTCTATTTTTCTCTTCCCACTATAACTAAATCTCATTCTTCCATAATTCTATTGATTTGTATATCGACTACGAGCACAAAATTTGATGTTACCGCTTTCTTCTTTATTACCCACCCTTTTTTTCTCTTTTCTCTTGAGGAATGTCTATATTTGGCTAACCCAAGTGTTGCTTTCCCTTACCTAGGATGGTTTAGCTCCTCAAAATTTTTCCTGAAACTATATTCTCTTGCGACATTATAAAAGAAAAGGCACCAATGTCCATGGAATACACTTCCACCTCTAGGTCATAGGTTTGTGTATCTCCCTCCCCCTAGGGATCAATTTAAAGAATCTCTGCATGCTCAAGGCCATGAAATTCATTTGATGGTCCCTTACATACAAACTACACAAAAACCTCACAATCAATAAGGGTGTGGCTTTCCTTCAAAGCCCGATTCAATGGTTCCAAACCCTCTCTCGCCGCACCATTACTGCCTAAATCCATAGGTTTCAATAACTCAACCTCCTGCTATCGTGAAAATATTCTACATGTCTAAGTTATTTTGATCCTTCTAGAAAAATATAGTTCACAGGGTAGTTGTTCTAACACCAAACAATATTTAAGGCCCGCATGCCCTCTTAATCCACTACTTTTGAAAATATATTGAAGGCCTTGAGTGACATATTTAGATTCATGAAAGACTGAAGGAGTTTTTGGACTCACTATAAGTTCCTTCAGGATTCCAACAGTTGATTCCTCTGAATTTGTAGCATGACCCTTCACATCCTGAACACCATTGACACAGGTTTCACACTGACCCATAGAATAATTGGGTTTTTCTACCTCTAGAAAACCAAAACCACCAGCTTCATTCCATTCAAAACCCACTACCCCCATCTTTCTAGCAGGATTCTTAGCTGGAATTTTAACCTTCTTTAGGTTGTCCTGAGTTGGCTCCAACCCCAAAACTGAGAGAATATCCTCCGGTTCCAGTTCCAGATCGACATAGTCCAGTGGAATAACCATTTTCTTTGGCTGCTCTTTGAGTTTATTTAATGAAAAATCCACAACTTTAGACCTTGGCAGTCGGCGTGTGCTCATACCAAGAATACCTTAGAAAAATGTTGAGACAAAACCCTTAACCTTTGTGGAATGGACGAATAAAATCCTTCGTTTCACGATGGTCAAGCATTCTTGTTGTTTCCACCTACTAATAATGACATACCATGTGGTTTCAATCCTTTGACGACATATGACAGTCATACTGTTGTCCCTTCCCTCCATCATTGATCCCAGACCCCAATCAAAGTAAAACCCTAATCACCATCATCTCAATTCAATTCAGATCACATATTAACACTCATCAACATTAAAATATATTAATATTAATTTTTTATATTAATATCATATTTCAAAATTTCATATAATAATAAAAATAATAATAATAATAATAATAATTTTTTAATATTAAATTTAAATTTAAGAAGGTTTATACATGACACGATAACAAAAATTATAATAAATTTGGAGTTTTAAAATGCCGTAAAAACTTTTTTGGAAGGTAAATTTAGGATCTATTCAAAATCAAGGTGTATGATAAGGTATATTTTGAGCACAGACAAACATACTTACATGTTGACTCCATCCTAGGTTGTACAATGTGCATCTCGACGCAAAAACATAAAAAAATTCTAATGTTGTTCATAAACTAGATGTAGTTGAATTTTAACTTTTTATTAAAATAATATCATTTCAACATGGTTAAATTATTGATGGATAAAATTTTGGATCTTTAATGATTCCAAAATATAATTTATGGGATTCGCAATTATTTTATAGAGGCTTGATTTAACTATATCGCCCAATCGATCCATATAGTTGGATCGAGTCCATGATAACCATGTAAATCGATCGATCGAGTTCTTATGAAACCCTCATTTGCGCTATTTGAATTTAAATTTTAAGTGCTCGATCAAGCCTCTAAAATCCTAAAATCCACAATTTCAACACCCTTTATGCAAAATTTCCTACAACAACATTTTGTACCCTAGCGCATTTAGGAAAAGACTTTTCTTTAAGTGGCTAAGTTGATCATGTTGGAATCATGAAGGAATCGTCTATCCAATGGTCTATGAATTTGACACTTTTTAATTCATATGATATTTCTCATATAATTTATTTTAAACATAATTCTTGGAATTTTTTTGAACGATTCTAACGAGGTTGAATAAAAATTTATTTATCATAAACTATACACAAAGAATAAAATTCAAAAAATACCACTATCTTAATTGACGTATCCTCTTCAAAAAGGTACTCTTGGTTTTTAAATTTATTTTAAATAGTTGAAAAAATTCTTGCGCAAATACATCCATCTGCAAAATTAAATTGACATATTACTTCGCCAACTTCAAAAAATAATACAAAATAATAATTTTGAATATATATATATATATATATATATATATATATATATATATATATATATATATATATATATATATATATCTATATATATATATATATCTATATATATATATCTTATGAGTAGCATAACTTTTTCATATATATATATGAAAAAGTTATGCTACTCATACATATATTTTTTTTAAATACACATTTTAGACTATGTTATTCTACATGAACACACACATGCCTCTTAAGATCTGTGAAAAAATTAATGTTCAAGCATTTCATTAAATTGACATATTATACAACATAAAATTATTTGTAAAAAATATCATTAGGACAAAAACATAATTCTCCACAATTTTCGTTTTTACTCCAATTCAAAATTCACAATCCTCATATGAATTTTGAGTGCTTCAATTAGATAAAATAGTAAAATTTGGAAATTTGGAAGTTTTTCCACATTAGACCCTAAAGTGTAAGCCATATTCATCCATTCAACCGAAGGGAAAATAACCAAAAAATAAACCAAAAATAAACTAAACACGTAAATGAGTCTAATGAATATAGTTAAATATAATAAAGGAGAGGAGTCCAACCTGTTTAAACAAATTTTCTTTTTCCACTACATGATGGTTACCATACTTGAAAATCTTGATCTAATTGAAACCATAATTTTCAATAAATGATCATCATCAATGTTCATGAGGATCAAAGGCATATAATTCAAAGTTCTCTTGACCATCAATTCACACATACTAATCATCTTCCCCACATACCAACTCATAATTACTAAAGGAAGTGGAAATTATCCCCGCATAAGGTGTCATGCATTGAAACTATGTTTGATATCACCACATCACTAATCTAACTTGTAGGCATTTCCCTAATGATCCAGGTGGATATTGGTGGCCACCCTCCTGTTCCACCTAGACCTCAAGTCGTTTTCACTGGTTTCCTTGTTTATAACAACATTTACAAATTTTAACATTTTTTTGGTTCATGAACTTCCAGAGAAATTTTGACCCCCTAAAAATGAGTTTTTGAGGTTCTCACTAGGCCCATAGATATAGGCAAGGGCCTCTGGAAAATCCTATATTACCTAGAGATATATTTCTAAAGAGGTATAGTATGTACCAAACGATGATAATATCACCAAGTTATGACCCTGGGAAGTTGAATTCCCAACTAACGCCAACGAGGCCCACAAAATTTTGTCGTTCAATCTCTTGGGGTTAGGGTTTTGGCTATTTCGGGTTTTCTCTTATTGTTCAAAAATAAAAATTCCATGGAGCCTCATTGTAACATAGTACAAGGGCATGTAGCCACCACATCTCTTCTCAAATATATGCTACCATCACTTGAGCTAGTTTATTTCCATTTTGTATGTGAGAATATTTCATTTCTTTGATATTAATGAAATGAAGTTTTATTTTTGCTCCATCTCTATGTTTATGGTTATATTTGTGTTCTATTACATTTCTACTTAAGTCTAGATCAATGGTATATAGAAATCGTCTCTTTCTATGTTTTTCCTTACATGTCCCTAATGAGGTTAGGGTATAAGGAGTTAGTGCTCGAACTGGTTGAACCTTTGCAAGATCAACCTCACAAACCCTGATGAAATCCCGTGGTAGAAAAAAGGAAAGATGAGGAAGAAGGATATACTTTTAAAATATTTCTTGTGGAGGCCCTCGAGAAACATAGGAACTTGATGATGGATAAATTTTCCTAGATCCTTCTACAACTAACCACAAATGACACATCTTCCTCTAGCAACCACTCTCGAGGTGCCACTTCTTTTAAGGTACAAGTTAATTTTGACATTCCCATATTTTAAGGCCACGTAGATGCAGACGTCGTAGATAGATAGTTAAATATTTTGAAAGGATATTTTTTGGTTCATGGCTTTTCCTATCAACAAAATATTACTTTTTCACTCCTCAAATCTACCCCCCATGTGAAGGACTAGTGTGAAGTCTATTGTGAGAAAAAGCATGGAAGGGAACCATCATTGTTTTCAGTCACACTGAATTGGAATTATTTCTAAGATTCCATCGAGGAAAGATATTACCCTGTATGGAACTATGAAGATAAATACATAAAGTGGACCACATTGTGATAAGTAAGGAACCAAGATGTGTGAGAGTTCACAAATGGGTTTCATGCCCTTTGCACAAAGCTCGGTATCAGGGATTGTGAGCATAATCTAGTACTCAAGTACCACAACTGTTTACATAATTTCATCTAGGATGAAACAAAGTTCCTAGACATCTCCTCGCTTGGGGCCGCCTATCGATATGTTGTCAAGATATAGAATAAGTTTAAATAGAAGAAGTGAGACTTTGGATGTATGAATGCGAAGCAAGGGAAAGGCGCCTCCAAACCATAGAACAAATGGAAAATCCAAGGTGAGGTGACCAAGGAAAACCTATAAAATCTACAAGAAAAGAGCAACACCACGAGGACAAATAAGGACACAAGAAAGTGGTGTGAGTTTCATAAGAGCCCCAGTCACAACACGAGTGAGTAACAGGCCAAGTAGTCACTGGTGCCTATGCAGAAGCCTTTTGATTTAGACACATGTTCCGACTCTGAGTCAGAACCAGACAAGGGGAATTATAAAGGGAAGTATATTATTGATACAAAGCCTAGGTCCACCATTTCCACTAGCAATATCCATAAGGATGAGCCTAAGTATCCAAAGGAGGGGGATATTCTCTTCCACTCATGGATGTGGGTGACGGGTTCTCAGATGTAGATCATTGTCAACAACGGAAGCCTGAAGAATCTCATTTCAACATATGTTGTGAAGTGACTAAGTGTAGTGACCACAACACACCAAAAACAATACACCATCAAGTGTCCTCTCCAAGGAAGAAATCTACGTGTCATCTAACAGTGTCATCTACTCTACAACATCAAGCCCTTTAGGAATGAGTAACTATGTGATGTATTATTAGGCCAGCCATACCTATGGAAGCGACATGTTATGTACGAGTCTAGGCCTAACACTGTTATCACTACTTTGGGCAATAACTTGTAGAATATATCATAGGTAGCACCACCTACCTCCATCTGTTTGATCACTTTGAAGGGCAGTAAGATCATTTCACAGACCGAGAAATATTTTTTCCTTATGATTTAACCTGAATGCAATAATAATATTATGGCGAAAACCTCCACAAAGTGCTCCTCTGCATGGCAAAAAAAAATGGACAAGGTCATGGAGGAGTAAAGGGACATCTTCACCTCACCTGCAGGGGTACCTCTACATTATCAGGTCAAGCACTCCATTAATATGACCCTGCGAATGCCACTACCAAATGGACTGATTTATCGACGCAAATTTCTAGAGAATGATGAAATCAAGAGGCATATTTAGGAGCTACTATAGAAAGGTCACATCATGCCAAGTTCATCACCCTATGTGTCTCTGATCATGTTGATAAAAGAGAATGATGGGGCCTAGATACTCTATATTGACTAGCAACCACTGAATAATATTACTGTCTAGAATAGGTATCCAATCCCAAAAATTGATGAAATTATGAAATAGCTCAAGGGGCCCGAATATTTTAACAATATTGAATTGAATTTCGGTTATCACAAGTAAAAAATCAAACCCTTTGATGTGTGGAACACTTCCATAAAATCTAACGAGTGCCTCTTCGAATGGATGGTCATGCCTTTGGAGTTGATGAATTCCACCGTGACCTTCATGAGGTTGATGGAAGACATCTTCTGACCCTTCACCAAATCATTCTTGTTGGTGTATCTAGATCATTCTGATATTCAGCCATAGTTGGGAAGAGCACCTCCAACATATTGAATAGGTCCTCCAAACCCTGCAACAACAAAAAAAAATTAGAATTTTTTTCAGAATAAATCACATCCATTGTTGTTAGAGTCGACGTTTTGAACCATTCCATCATGGTTCAACTTCAGGAAAGATCCATGAGACGATATTATCTCAAAATAAGGTATAAATAGGAGGATGAGAAATGTGGGTAGAAATAAAATTGTCAGGGAGGACGACTTTAAAATATAAAAACTATATTAAAGTAAGGATGAAAATAATTACTTAAGGAAATTATTTTGTTAATATAATTAATTAATTTAATAATATTTTATTAAATTTAATTCTTTGATTCAAAAAAGACAATCTATTATGATGTTTAATATGTGATCTAATTTAATTTAAAAGATATCACTTATAATTATAAACTTTTTATAAATTTGAATTTCTAACGAAATTGTAGGAATATTTAATATAGTAATTTCATTGTTAGAAAGGTAATGTTTAATGGATATGTAAATTATTCATAAATGTTATTAGTGATAAACTGATTCTTATAATTAATTAATAGATATGTATAATTTATCATTGGTAATGAATATTTAGTAATTAGGAATTAATCTAAAACTGAACAAACAATTAAGATAGATATTGTAAGTCTTAAATATTATGGAAGAAAAGGATAATTAATAGTAATAGTTAATGATTATTAAACATTAAATTATGTAAAATTATATTATGATTAAGGTTAGAGGATTTATAAATCAGATAAAGAGATTTTTATGATAATGAGGGTTTACAATATTTAAAATTTTACAAGTTAATTGATTAATATTAATAGAAAACCATGTTATTATCTAATAGAAGGAGGTAGGAAAGATGAAAAAGATAATAGAGAGAGACGGAGTAGAGGAAGGAAGAGGAGGAACGAGGAAAAGAGGGAGAGGGAGAGACATAATAAGCAAGAAGAAGGGAAAGGAAGGGAATGGTTAGGTATGGGTGTGATTGTTGTTTAAGGTTAGAATCCAATTGTCGCTTATTTTCCAACCATCATCACGGATAAGGTTTTTAGGATGCTTACCAGTTTCGATAGTTTCCTTAAGTTTCTTGTGGTGATAGTGGTCGATTTTGGCTACCACATCGGTATTTTCAATATAAATATGATGACTTATTTTATTCGATTGCTTAGCCAGTGCTAAGATGCAGTTATGTTTTATAATAGCAACATGTTCATGAATTCTTGTTAAGTTAGATCAATTAGTTTCCCCAATGCACGGTTTTCCACGTGAACGTGGAATTAAGTATACTCATTTGTGGCATCTAGTGTCAATCGGATCTTTGATATATTTGAGACACTTTCTAACAGTATTCATCATTTTAAAAGTTATTTTGATATTTTTCTGTTTTAAAGTGTGAGAGATTTTATCCGTGATGCCTAATATGTAGGGAAGGTGAACTTTTCTCATTATATCGTCCATTTTTAGTTTATTTCCAGCACAATTTTAAGCATTTTTAAAATCCTTGATTATTTGGTTTCTTTTGTATCCATTATTTTCAAATACAACCATTAGGTGGTTTTTATATCGTTCAATGTGATAATGATGTGAAATGCACACAACTCTGGTTGGTAATGTGTTGAGAACCCCAACTTTCTAAGTTGACTGATAATGGGAGTTGGCATGAAGGTATTACTCGATATGGGTTTTATTTTGATAGAAAAGTTGTGAGCCAATATGGAGAAATTCACTTTTGGTATCATCCAGGTTCAATATCTAGGGTACGACATTGATTAGTGAGATGTCCATGTGGACCCAGCTAAGATACAAGTCATTCAGGATTGGCCAGCCCCAACCACTTTAACATAGATCTGCATCTTTATGGGCCTTTCCGACTTCTACAACATGTTTGTGTTTTGGTTCTATCATATCACTTGGTATTTAATTTAAGTCACCAAGGGAGGATCGAAAGAGAATTTATTTTTGTGAGAATTCAAAGGGAAGGTGTTCGTCGAGTTGAAGCATCACCTCTACTCTGCACTAGTGTTCACATTACCATACCTGCAACAACCATTTGAGAATCATAAATATGCCTCCAAATATTCTATTGGTGCATTTCTTACTCAGTAGGGGCATCCAGTGGAATATCATAGTGAGATACTTTTAGACAAAGTCTGAAAGTATACCATTTATGACAAAGATATGTATTATGTTTTGCACATTTTCTAAAAATGGAATTATTACATTACGGGGAAGGAAACAATCATCCACATACACCACTGATCCCTATAGTTCATAAAGACATGAGAAGTTTTCAAACGATCGCCATCAGAAATGATCCACATACTTGCAGCAATTATGTTTGAACATTAAGTATAAGAAGGAAGTACCAGCAATGTTTCAAACCACCTCAGCCAACTTCCTATCATGGCATTGCCCAATGTGCTCAACTCTTGTGGGAATGAGACTTCATGTTTGAAGCATCTTTATAAGAGTGATTCATAATTTTGAAACACATACTAGACACTCCTGGAAGGAAAGCAAGTTCGAAATTTCCACCTCCAGGATACATTTTTATGCCACTTGGGACACCTATGTGTTCCTCCTAACGAGCATTCCAAGACGATTTTCGAGGTGCACTACACTCGAGTCGATGGATATTTTTGGGTAGAGAAAAGAGTGTCAGTGTTGAAGAATTATTTCTATTGGTCGAGACTTCGACATGATGTTGGGAAGTACATCAGATCCTGCATTGTCTGTGTCATTGCCAAATTGACCATCAAGAAGAAAGGCCTATATAATCCACTTCCTATTCCTATTCAACCTTGGGAATCGATATCCATGGATTACATGTTAGGCCTTCCTTCTACCAATCATGGCAATGACTGAATTTTTATGGTCACCCACAAGTTCTCTAAGATGGCCAATCTAGTGGTCTGCAAGAAGATTATCACAACATAATCCATTGCTAAGCTATTTTTTGAATGAGTTTGGGTACACTTTGGGATCCCACAATCCATTATCTCATGTCGGGCCAACAAGTTCCTATGTACATTTTCGTCAAGTCTTTGGTTGATGTTGGATACTAAGCTCACTAAGTCCATGACTTTCCACCCGCAAACTGATAGCCAAACAGAGATCATAAATAGGATGATCGTACAGATTCTACGCATTTACAACTCGAAGCATCTGTGCATATGGGATTAAATCCTCCCCTATGTCCAACACATCTATAACATAACTGTACATAACTAAACTGGCCACAGCCCCTACCGGGTGGGGTTGGGATTCTAGCCACTATGTCTCATTGATATGGTCATGCTATTTGCAGCTACTTAGGAAAATCCAGCTCATGTCCAGTCTGAATCTGATAGGGTGAACAAATTCATTGAGTGAATTCAAAACATCTGCTAGCAGGTGCATGACATATTGTACAGAGACAATGATAATTACAAGAAACAACATTATTAGCATTGGGCGCCACACAAGTTCCAGGTAGGTGACAAATTTTGGCTACATTTACAGAATCAATGTCTTGTTGGGCCCTACCGCAAGCTTCGCCTGCTTCGATATGGGTAATACACCATCATCAGGGATGTAGGGGACAATCCATTTGAGCTCATCCTTTCATAATTCCTTGGTCTGCACTCATTGTTCAATGTGGGACACCTTCAACCATACCTTCCACTTTTAATGGACACATCCAACATTGCATAACAAATCACACCAAAAGAGTTGAACCCATAATGCATGAAACAAGCCAAAACTAGTCAGATCATGGATGCGTGGATCAAGAGAACCCGCCAATAGAGGATTTAGCTATATCGAGTTCTCAAATAAGGCCAAATCCTTCACCAGGGCAAGTGGCTCACCAGGGACCAGGTTCAACAGAAATTTCCTCACCTCATGGAGGCTCTACATACAATGGGGATCATTGCTTCCTAAGGATGAAGGACTGATCCGGGTGCATATTGGTGGCCACCCACCTATTCCACCTAGACCTCTAATCGGTTTCATCATTTTCCTTGCTTATAGTAGCATTTACTATTTTTAGCAGTTTTTTGGGTCATGACTTTTGAAGTAGTTTTGACACCATGAAAAACATTTTCTTGAGCTTCACAACACAACGAAAAATCATTTATTACTCAGAGATGTCTTTCCAATGAGGCATTGTACGCACCAAATGTAGATAATATGACCAAGTTACGACCCTGGGAAGTTGGTTGCCCAACTAATCCCAACAGAGGCCCACAAACTCTTGGTATCCCATCTCTTGGGATTAGGGTTTTGGCTATTTAGGGTTTTCCCTTGTTTTTCAATAATAAAAAGTCCCTGGAGCCTCATTGTAACACATTTAAGAGGCGTGCAGCTGCCATATCTCTTCTTAGATATAAGCTACCATCATCCGAATTAGTTTATTTTAATTATGTATGTAAGCATATTTCACTTTTTTGGTATTGATGAAATGAATTTTCTTTATGTTGCATCTCTTCATTTAAATTTATATCCATATTTTAATGCATTCCTACAAAAATTTGGATGTAGGGGAAATTCAAAGTTGATATTGACATATTTTATTTTATGGTCAACATTGAAATACTTCTTTTTTATTAAATGTCACGTGTGAAATTCATGTTGAGCGTGAGAAGTATTACACATTCCCTAGTTGATATTGAGATATTATGTTGCAATATTGTATTTATGACCACCATTATAGTAGTGTTTTGCTACTAACATTTTTTTTAAATACCACTCACATGAAAGGAATTCGACATCTCTCTCATCACCCTATAAACGATTGAGAATGATAAATTATATTCCATGAACTTATTAATATGGTAGAATGACAAATTATGCTACGTGTACTTATTAAAAGTGAAGATTCTTGACGTATTAATAATAATAATGAGCCTAAGTGTTTTGGAAAACTATTTTGAATTGATATTTTAATGATGTTATTTTTGGATATAAAAAATTTAAAATAATATTACATTAAAATAATTTTAATAAATAAAAATTAAAAATTAAAAAAATAAAATGTAGCAGAATATTTTATTTAAAAAATATTAGGATTTTAACTAATAGAAAATCTAATATATAAAATTACAAAAAAATATATTTTATTTTTTAAATTTTTAAATATATGAAAAATAACGAAAAAATATGCCACATTAAATGCCTTTTGTTCTTTAAGAAAAAACACACTCGATATATGAAATTAGAAAATCAATAAATTATATTAGGAAAGAAATCTAATAGTGGATAGATTACACATCCTTGAAACATAATTTAAGGAAGTGAAGAAGTTCAGATTCTTGATTTGGCAATCTAGCAATATTCCAATTAACCAATTTTATTGTCCTATTTGTCAAGGAAAACAAAAATGTAATATATTCCACAGCGTTTCAGAATTAAAAAGCGAAAGCCAACGGAAACAAAAATGATCTTCCACAGCGTTTCAGAATGAGAAACCACTTATTAGGTGAACGCAAATTAATAAAGCAATTTAAGGAGGCAATACTTTATTATCATCTTATAAGTTAATACAAATAAAATGCACCTTTAAATTGTGAATATTAAGTCAATGCCGAAATTTTTTTATATATCCCAAAAGTCGTGGTATTCTTCAAAATTTGTATTTTTTAAGTTTTGTATTTTTATTATTTAAATTTGGTTATAAATTTGGATATCAGTACAAATAAATTTAATATTTTGAAATATTGATTGGTATAAATTTGATTTGATTATTTCTTAACCAATCTGATTAACAACCCACTTTCTTTAACTTGCAATTTTTTTTGTTTTATCAGTTTCACCTAATGTAATTATATTAGAAATGTCCAATCTAATCTTTCTCACACGTACTTTTACTGCTTGAGGGTTCGATGGAGATAGAGATCATCATTCGCTGGTTTCGCAATATAGTAACCGACTTGTTACTTCATAATTCCATTTTAATCTTAACATATATATTATTTAATAAATTCTAATTAATGATTTCAACCAAAAAGGCATGGACATGCTAACACCCAAAATTCAATCTCAATATTAACCAAAATATGATTTATAAGTAGAGTAAATCTAAGTGTATTCATATCGAACATTAAATTTAGAAAACTAGATCATAATAAATCTAAGAAATAAAACTTTCGTGAATTACGTCGGAGAGAAATCAGTGAATGGCAAGCAAGCTCATAATTTAATGGTTGAATACATCATTAATGAATTTGAGAAATAAATCTTTTGTGAATTACCTAAGAGAGAAATCCGTGAATGGAAAGGAAGCTCATAATTTAATGGTGGTCTCTCAAATGATCTATTTTCTTGTTGCTGCTATTTTTGTAAACGTGGTAGGTCTGGTAGGTCTCTAATACATTTTTCTTGTGGGGGTAGAACAAATATTTTGATGAACTTTATTTAGCTATCTAAAATTAACTATGAATTTTCATTTTTTTCAATCTATAAGGAGTTTTAATATTAATTCAATGTTTAAGATATGTGCCATATATATATTTTTTTAATATATCAACAAAAATTGTTTGACTTTAATTCCCAAAAGGTATTTCATGAAGCCAAATTCTCTCATCTCAAATTATCTTTTTATAGCAGATTTGGAATCATTTATGGTTAAATTCTTAATATATATCATGTCATCAACATACACATAGACCATAACGATTTTACATTCATCTAATTTGGTATAAAGATTAGGTTCATTAGTATTCTTGTTGAACCTATTGTTGAGTAAATATTAACCAATATGGTTGTCCCAAGATATTGAAGCTTGCATGAATCCATACAATTCTTTCTTCAACTTGTACATTTTTTATTCTTGGCCTTTTACTTCAAGTCTTAATGGTTGACCTAAATACAACTCCTCTTCTCATTTTTTTATTCTTGGAATTTTATTTCAAATCCTAATGGGTGGCCTACACACACCTCCTCTTCTCATTTTCCATTCAAGAACACTAACTTTACATCCATCTAGTAAGTTTGTAATATCCCTTGCGTAAACTACCGTAAAAACTCTCATAAAATGACAGTTATTAAATAATTAAATATTATGAATTATTATATTGATATTACATGAAGAATATTCTTGTAATTATTAATTATAAGAATATTGGAAGAATTATTTCTTAATTATTTTATTTAGAATAATTTATCTTCTTCTATGGAAATAAATTGTATTTCCAAGTTGGTATCTTCTATGAGTTTTAGAAATAATGAGCAATATATTTGGAAAAAAATATGGATAAGTGATATTTTTACCATAAGGGAAAAACAAATCTAGCTTTAAAAATAAAAGCATGAGAGATTTATGGATTGCTTTTGTAGTTTAGGAAAATCATATTATGGATGCTTTATGGAATGTTTTTATGATTTAGAAAAGATGGAATTCTTTTATGATTTAGAAAAAACTGGAATGCTTTTATGATTTATAAACGCTATTCCATTTTATTAATTCTATTTTATTATAAGCCTATGAGAGAAATAGAGGAGGGGAATGGGAGAATACGTGGAGAATGGAGCCAAGGAAGAGGAAGAGAGTATTCCAAGCATGCATCAAGAGATAAGTAACCATATTTTTTGAAAATCATTTTGTTTGCATATGGGCCATGATGATATAATAAATGAATTTATTTGCAAGAAAAATTTCATGTGATAAAGAATTAAGATTAATTCTTTAGTAAACCTCTATACAATTTTTTTCATAGAAGAATAAGTGTCTTATTCATTGAATTAATAGAATAATTCATGTGTTGTGAATTGATAAAAGATTTTCATCGCTAAATAATTCTATGAATTGCATGAGTTATTGGAATATATGGTCTATATATGACTTTGTATCTCCCAAACCTAAATAGATATGAAAAACTTGAAAGAGGTTTTTGTAAAAGAGTATGTTATGACCAAAAGCCTCTTTCAGATTTAAAAAATTCATTTTCCATGTCTCGAAAATAATGTCCTAAATGGATGTAAAATAATAGGGAATTAATTATTATTTAAATCTGGAAAAATGAGCTCCAAATATTCATTTTAATCTTCCAAACCGTAACACCTGTGTAAAAACCGAGAGAGGTTATTTTTAATGATCCCATTAGAAACAGAAACCTCTTTTAGTTTTCCAAAAATTATTTCCATGTGGTTGGAAACCGTGTCTAAATTTGATGACAAAAACAAGAAATTATTAAATATTTAAATCTGCAAAAATGGGCATCAAAGATTCATTCAAATCTTAGAAACCATGACACCTGTGACAAAAATGAGAGAGGTTATTCTTATTAAGTCTGTTCCAAACAAAAACCTCTTTTTTTTCTGAAATTAGTTTCCATATGTTCGCAATACATGTCCAAATTAGATGATTAAAACAAGAAAAACAAAGTAAAACATAGTGTTTCCATTTCATTTTTCAATGAGAGAAGAATAATGTTTATGTACATAAAACATAATAATTATGTTGATGATTATTTACAAGGAATTAATTTATATAATTACCAAGTATATGTATTAAAAGTTTTAAAGAGAAATATTGGACTCTTGAAGAGAGTATGTACTTAGGTGCACATGAATAATATCTAGTATATTTGATCTACTAGAAATTATTATGTGATTTTACATGCATGAGGAGTTTGAGTCATGTAAAAAGATAGAAATAATTTATGTGAGGGCTAGCTCACATAAAACCTTTGCATAGAAAGCAATTTCTTATGTTTTTTTAGAATGATTTGTTATTCATGTTATTTCTACAGGAAATATTACAAATCTCTCTAATATGTGAAATGATAAGAAAATATTATATATTTCATGCATAATAGCTATTGAGTTATCTATCTTTTGGAAAATGAATAATTAAGGTGTTAAAAATACTTGGAGAATAAATACATATATTTGTATGCAAGGAAGAAATTATTTTGTTAGATCTCTTCAAAAAGAATACAAAAGAAAAATATATCATTGTATGCATTATTGGAATAGATTCTTCGAGAGGAAAACTAGTAATCATATGCTTTAATAGTTAAGATTATTCAGAAAAACATATATACTTGCATGCATGGGAAAAGTATAGTTTTGAGCATTAGATTTGTAAAGAAAAAGAAGATGCAATCACATAATATTTAGTGTGTTAGCCTTCTTTTGGGAAAAATAATATGTATTTTGCAAACCTAAAGGGATTAGCTATTATATTAGCTTTATTTTGAGAATATTATGCATATTTATTGGGTTATATCTTTTGGATGAGATGGAAATGTCCCTTTGCATGGATGAAAGTATAAACGGTATGTGTTTGACCCCTTGGAAAAGAAATGTGTTTATTTTTTTCCATGAAATATTTATTTAGTTTCTTTTGGAAAGAAATATATGTTTTACATGCAATAATAAAAAGGCTATTGCATCCACAAAATTATAGCTAGTATGTTAACTTTGTTTGAAATAAAACTGGCATTGTTATAAGTATAGCTAATGTGAATAGCTCTTGTGTAGAAAATATGTCTTTGGAAAAGAACATGCAATCATATGCATAAGTATAGAATTTATTGTGTTAATCCCTTTGGAAAAGAAAACATAAGAGTAGACAAAAAGGAAATTGCTTGTTGGTATAGTTATCTTGAGAGCTTGTTATGAATTTTCATGCACAATACTATTATATAGTATGTTATCTTTCCTTTAGAAATAATATGAAAGTGCATGTGAGATTTTGTTAGGGGTTGCTAGAAAGATGATGCTTGATAGTGATTTATTTGCTACTAATACATGTGAAATGATGCTAAATAAGACATTTCATGTCAACTTGGTTATGTTTTATACATGCATAGAAATATTTGTTGAAGTGTCACAAATAGAGATTGATTATTGGTTTATTAATATTTTATCTAATCATGATATCAAGTGTGCTGATGACAGCAATGGCACGAAAGAAGGATGACTTGAGAAAATGATTTTTCAAGTTTAATGTTGTGTAAGATAAAGAGTTATTAGTCCATGCCGGTTTACTAGTTCCAATTGCACGATGACCCACTGAAGGAAATAGTCTGACTACAAAGATAGAGATTGAGGATTCGTGGGTAAATGATATCATGATGATTGTAATAGCTTATAGCTAGTTATGTTTCGTTTAAGATTATTTTTCTATGTAATTTTTATGAAAATGGTCAAGGGATGGACTCCATTATAACCATTGAGTGAGGGGTGACAACCCTCACGAGCGTTTAGTAATAAAATTAAATGTTTGCTGGTTTTCACCCTATGGGGTTTCCAAGGTATATTGGTGTCTATTTATGTGATTGTTCATTGTGTCATTTTCATGATGTTAATTTCTTTCATGATTTGATGCTTATATTATGAATTAGGTGAAGTACTAATTTAATTAAAATGATCATGGGATCGATACCTAGTTATAGTAGGAAATTTAATTTAATATGCTAAAACAAGGACAATTAATGGTTGTGTAAGTCACTATGATTTTTAATAAATATTTATCTAAGTGATGATCATGGTTATTCACATGGTTAATGTGGAAATATAGAATGTAATTTATAAGGTTACATATTCATAGATGTTGAAAGAATTTCCTAACTCCATGCATTTTCCTGTGAGGTTATCGGGGTATGTTACAAAGTTGGTCATTTTTTCTAGATTTTAATAGTTAACACAACTCTAATGGTATCTATAATTTAAATTGGAGCAAATATTTCACCATGATCAATACTTGGTTGCTAAAAAAATCTCTTCACGACTAGCCTCTCCTTACATTTCTCTAACTTGTCTTTATAATTTACCTTTGTCTTGTACACCCACCTAAGATCAAAATTGGATTTATCAATTGGGAGATAACAAGATCCCACGACTCATTCCTTTCAATAACTTCAATATCTTCATTCATGGTTTGAACCCAATGCTCTTATTTCTGAGCATCTTCAAAATAATCACATTGATAGGATCATAATGTTCATTTTGTAGCCTTGAAACATCTTCTTCATTGGATCAATGCCATAGAATGTAGAAGATATTGGATTTCCAATTTAAGTAATTCTTTGGTGGAGTAAGCTATTTTATGATTTATTTTCTAAGGTTAACTTAATAAAATTAAAATAATTAATGTAATTAATTATTATGGACTATTATGATGAAATTTTAAAGAAAAATAATAAAATTATTTATGTGACTTAAATATAATATCAATTGATGATCTTAAGTGAGGCTTAGGATTTAACCCTATCCATTGATAACTTATGAGATTAGGGTTAGGGATTTGATTTGATGACATTATAAAAAAATCCTACGAGATAGGTGAAGACACACAATTGTTGAGGAAGTGATTTTATCAAGAGAAAAAAGCTAGATTCGATAAAATAGAAGTGAGAAGAATTACAACATATATTTTTGGGAGGAAAATCTAGGGAAGGTGATGCTAGGAGAGAGAGGCTAAGTTAGCTAAAGAGAAGAACTAGATCATTGGAGGAGGGCCGAAATATCTTGAGGCCAAATTCCTCAAGTTTACAAGGGTCATAGAGAGGCATTGAATTGTTGGTGGGGAATCCTAAATTTTCTAGAGATCGAGTTTCTTCCATAGTGTCGATTTCCTTGAGGTTGATTTTTCCTAGTGGGGTTGAGTTCAAAATTCCTAGAAATTGAATTTTTCTGTGTATTCTTTTGGATATCAACACAATTTTTTGTGAAAAAATTAATAAGAAGGAAGGTTTTGTTCGACACAAATTTACTATTGTAGTGTGATTGATTTCTCTGGTTTACTTCCACTACATTTTATTTTCTAAATTAATATAGTTTGTTTATTTAACCATCAATGTTATAAATATTTAAGATAAATATTTTATGTGTATTTAATAATTTTTTGAATACAAAATTAGATCTAGTATACAATAATTTCGATGATATCATGGAAATAATGGTGGAGACCATATATCACAAAGGTTTTACAACAATGAATTCTTTTTGGAAGAAATTTATTTTGGAGCAAGGGCTTTGAGAATAAAGACAATTTCTTAATATGGAATCATCAAGTTTGAGGTATGAAAACATGTCATAGGGGGCTATAGACTTCATGTTATGGAAGGAGTGGGTTTCCATGGTTTTAACGACAAATTATTTATAGCAAATTGAAAGCCAAGATATTCAAGTTCCTTTTGATGCTACCCAAGTAGCTAAACATAATATAAAAGATATAAAATACATGGCCATCATTTTCGATGGTGTAAATGATCACACAACCTCTCATATAACAAAGAAGTATTTAGCCTATTAAATTTGGACAACCTTGACAAATTTGTACCATAAATACAACCAAAATAAAAAAATTGTCCTAATGGATAAGATGAGTATCATTAATATGAACATATCTGAGACTATGGCCTCATACTTCACAAGGATTTAGTAGGTTCATAGTCAACATTCATATGTTCAGGAAGAGATTGATGCAACGCAACTTGGAAAAGTTGCATTGAAAGGGTCTACCAAGTAGTGGGTGGCATTTATAACAAGTATCTTAGCTACAAATATTCTTCTTGATTGGGTTATATTGTGGGAAAAATTCACCCAAAACGATTTGTAGGGAGAATCCATAATTTGTTGATAATGCAAAGGTAGAGATGAGAAGATCCTTTTCTCTTTATAGGAGAGCAATGAAGGGAAATAGTAAATCCAATTAGAAATAGAGTGGAGGAGCACCTTCAAAAGGGAATAAATACATGCAGAAATTAAGCTTCTTTACATATCACAAGTTTACTCATTATGCTAGCGAGTTTTAAGAAAAGAAGAAATGAAAGGGGAATATAAAAAAAACTACATCTGCACATATGGATGAGTTGGAAAGAAGGAATTTAATATAGTATCTTATTTTTATAGAAACATTAAAAAATGGGTGTGGTTTGTTGACAATGGAGCATCTCGTCACATGAAGGGAAACGATGGTATCATCACCATTATGTCTAAGGATCATAGATATGTACATGTGTATCTTGGTGACAATGCTAGGTATGCAATGGAGGGTATTGACAACATATGGTTCTAGATATACATAGGTAATATTATGAAGGTGAAGGAGGTAATTGATGTATTTGGGTTGGAACATAATTTACTCTTAGTTTAGACCATGGAAGGCAAAGGACATGAGATCATATTAATGAGAGTTGATATAATTTTAAAGAAAAAATGTTTTGATCCTAGCATGGGGGAGATATAGACAACGTGGAGAATAATCTCTATTTGTTAAGAGGAGAGCCAGTGAGATCCCTTGTACATAATAGTGACATCCTTAGTGGTATTAGGCACAAGAGGATGGGTCATATACACTACATTGTTATACCATTGTTGCATGAAATGGTTAGTTGTTTTCTATTGTTTTTTATGGAGCATAATGGTGTTTGTAAGGGACATTCACTTTGAAATAAGGCCAAGGAAACATTTTATAGTAGCAAGAGACCAAATACAAGAGTATGTCAGATTTGGTGCTGTCACACCTCCAAATTTCACACCCAACAAAAAATTTTCCTCATGAACTCAGACTTGTAAGTATAGATTTATTATGACATTTCACCTATTTAACATGATACTTTGCATTATCATATGCTGACGAAATTAACACCTCTACTCCTACTTCTTACCTTATGTCATTTGCATTTCAAGGGTGAATCTATTCTTCATATCTTGGCCTTTACACTTGTCTCGCATACCTTTGTGAATTCGCCTTTGACTTACGGTCACATATCCCATGTCAAAGGTAAGGCCGCCTTGTACACTCATCCCACCCTTCATTTCGACCATACCACAATATCGAGGGGCCAATTTTTCACAACTCCCAGCATAAAGGGTGCTCCTTTTGGGTTTAATACGCAAATATACATGCTCCCCAACTTTAAATTCTCTATGCACTCTTTTCTTATCTGCATAACTCTTCTGGCGATCTTGTGCTGTCTTGATGTTCTTTTGTATCTGTTTGAAAATTCTTTCCATTTCTTGTAAAGCATCTGGTCCCAACATTAGTTTGTCTTCTAGCTGACTCCAGCTCAAAGGAGTACGACACTTCCTTCCATACAGTGCCTCAAATGGACTCATTTTGATGGAGGATTGATAGCTGTTATTATAGGCAAATTCAGCTAAATGTAAGAAATCTTCCCACTTTGAGGGTCTATCCATCACATACATTCTCAGCATGTCCTCCAAAATTTGATTAGTTCTTTCCGTTTGACCATCAGTCTGAGGGTGGTAGGCAGTGCTAAAATTCAATTTAGTGCCCATTCCTCCAAATAACCCCTTCCAAAAGGCTGCTGTAAACTTAGCATCCCTATCAGACACAATCACCTTAGGAACCCCATGGAGCCTTACTATCTCCTTCAGAAACACATTCGCTACTTGAGCTGTTCCAAAGGTAGATTTCACTGGTATAAAGTGAGCAGCTTTGGTTAAAGTGTCTACTACTACCATTACAGAATCATGCTGGTATTTGGTTTTGGGTAATCCTGTAATGAAGTCCATGGAAACGGTGTCCCACTTCCATTCTGCAATGGGCAAAGGGTTCAAAAGGCTGGCAGGATGCTGATGTTCAACCTTAACTAGTTGACATTCCATGCATCTACTTAAATATTCTGTTACCTCTCTCTTCATTCCTGGCCAGAACAACTTCTTTTTCAGGGCTGTTTACATTTTCTGATATCCTGGATGTCCTGCATAAGGTTGTTTGTGGTACTCATCCATAATTTCTCTTTTTAAAGACTCTACATTGGGAATATATAATCTGTTCTTATAACAAATCAACCCTTTTTGGTTTTGGGTAAAATCAGTTTTCTCCTTTTTCTGTAATTGCACCAAAAGTGTTTCATAATTTGGGTCTTGGTTTGCTGCCTTATTCACCAATTCTTCTACATCTATCTGAGCACTACTTCCAATATTATTGATATTCTGACAAGCATTTATGCTCAATGCATCAGCAACTTTATTTTCCTTCCCTCTAATATGTTTTATGTCCATGTCAAACTCACTTAAAAAGGACAGCCATCTGGCTTGTCTGGCATTCAATTCAGTTTGAGAAAAGAAATATTTGAGACTAATATGATCAGTCATCAATGTAAATTTTTTCCCCGTGGCTAGTGCCGCCATATAAAGAATAAATCATAGTTATAATTATGTTCATGGGCCTCAAGCCATAGGCAATCACTGAATTTTCCTGCAATAGAACTCCTCCCAATCCTTCTCTACATGCATCCGTACATACCACAAATTCCTTATCAGGATCTGCAATCTTCAGTATAGGGGCTGTGGTAAGTTTCAGCTTTAATTGGTCAAAACTGTTTTGGCATTTTTCAGTCCATTCAAACTTGACACCTTTCCTCTATAAGGAAGTGATGGGATGTGCTATGGCAGAAAATCTCTCCACGAATCTGCGATAATAGCCGGCAATCCCCATGAATGATCTAACTGCTGAAACATCAGAGGGTACTGGCCATTCTTTTATAGCCTTTATCTTTTCCGGATCAACAACAAGGCCTTGTTCAGAAATAATATGACCCAAGTATTGGATCTTGTCCTTATAGAACTCACATTTGCTAAATTTAGCGTATAGCTGATTTTCCTTTAGATTTTGCAGCACTATCCTCAGGTGTTCTTTGTGTTCCTCTTCACTGTTTGAGTAAACTAAAATATCATCTATGAACACAAGGAAAAATTTATCCAAATACTTGTTTAACACACTGTTCATTAGGCACATGAATGTGGCAGGGGCGTTTGTCAACCCAAAAGGTAGAACTACAAATTCGTAGTGGCCATACCTGGTTCTAAAGGCTGTTTTGCTGATGTCTTCCTCTTTAATTCTGAGCTGGTGGTAACCAGTTCTTAAGTCAATTTTTGAGAATACTGAAGCTCCTCTCACCTGATCAAAAATATCATCAATTCTAGGCAAAGGATATCTATTTTTAATGGTCAACTTATTCAGTTGCCTATAATCAATGCACATCCTGAAAGTTCCATCTTTCTTTTTCACGAACAGCACTGGTGCTCCCCAAGGAGACACACTTGGTCTGATATACCCTTTATCTAGCAGTTCTTGCAATTGCATTTTCAGTTCCATAAGTTTAGGAGGACTCATTCGATAAGGTGCTCGTGAAACAGGTGTTGCTCCCGGCACCAGATCGATTGAGAAGTCAATCTCTCTTTTGGGGGGAAGATGAGGGATTTCCTTTGGAAAAACTTCCTTGAATTCTCTTATTACTGGTACAGCATCCAGTAATTCTCCTTCAGTTTTCTGTTCTGTTTCTTCCACATGCACTGCATAAACCTGATATCCTTTTCTAGCTGTTATTTTTAATTGCAATGCTGAAATTTGTCTGACAGAAATAGGTTTTTGTTTCCCTTTTAGAATGAAAGGTTTCCCTTCCTCATCTACACAGTGCAAAGTCTTATCCCAGCAATTCATCAAAGCTTTCTTCTTTTCCAGCCAGTCCATTCCTATCAATAGATCATATGACCCTAAGGGTAGAATGTTCAAATTCACTTCTGTTCGAAACTCATTTAATTGGATTTCTGTTCTGGGCAGTTTATGTGTTACCTTTCTTTTTGTTCCAATGGCCAGCTGTACCAACCATGACTGTTGAAATTTTTCAGTTTTTTAAGTTACATTTTCTACAATATTTGGACTAACGTAACTCAAAGAAGCACCTGGATCAATCAGAACAGTAACAGGTAGGTCAGAAATCTTACCCTCCATTTCCACCATGGTTGCTTGATGTTCTGCTTGCCGATTTTCCAGGGCTGCACTGATAGTTGGTATGTTTCTGGCTATATCATTTACTATTGTCGCTTCCCGATCTCTCATGAGCATATGAATATTTCGATGAGGGCAGTCCCTCAAAAGATGGGGTTCTCCACAGCCCCAACATTTCAATGGCTCCTTCATTCTGACTGTTCCCTCCTTTTTATTGTCTCCATCTATTGGTTTCGAAGCCACTTGAGACTGTGCAGTTTGACTTTCTTTGGGTTTACTAAACCTTTTCCGCTGATGATCTCTGCCAAAATTCTTCAGATAGGCTGGTTTCTGTTTTCTCCCTTTGAATTCATTCTTATTTACCCAACTTTTCCCTTGATCAGTTTTTCCTTTGAACTGTTGGTAACACAATCTAGCTTTTCTAACAACTTCGTCCATTGTTTTTGGGTTGTCAAACTCAATTTTCTCTTTGTATACCATAGGCAAACAATTCAGAAACCTCTGTACCTTTGCCTTTTCTTCCCTTATGTAAGGTACATATCTTAATATATTGGTAAATTTAGTAACAAACTCATCGATAGTGAGCTGTCCCAATCTAAGCTCATGAAATTCTTTTGCTTTGTCATCATAGTACCGCTCATTCAAGTAGCGATTCTTGAATTTAGCTTGGAAATCTTCCCAAGTAACTGTCTTTTCATCTATGGCATGCACCATCTTTGTCTCCTCCCACCACAAGGTAGCCTTACCTTGTAGCTGGTAAACAGCTAATCTGGCCTTCAGATTGCTTTCATATTCATAAACCTGGAAATACTTAATCATATTCAGCAACCACGCTTCAGCATCCTCCTCCTTTTCCCCATCATAGAAGGGAGGTTTGATTTTTCGTAATTCCCCTTGTAATTCCTTTTTCTGCTTATTCTGATGTCGAATCTCATACTCCTCGTCAGATTCATCAATTTTCCTCTTTCCGGAACCTTCGCCTTCTTGGCTGTTCCGTGAGGTTAATTCCCTGATGAGCTTTTCCTGCTCCTCACTGGCTAATGACAATCTGTCATTCTGGCTTTTTATCTCAGCCAATTCTTGTTGCAAATTTCGCAACATAGCCATCATGGCCGCATTGGGATCTGGTTCACCACGCAGATCAACATAAATTTCGCCACCTTCTTCCATTCTATCACCCCCACTGTACACTACATAGCACAGGTCAGTGAACAGAAAAAAAACAAACAACAAAAACAAAACTTTTGCTACAACAAAAAAAATTACACAGTGAGTACACAGCAATCGTGAGCACAAAGTCACCAGCCCAGTTTTATAACTTGGGCTCTGATACCATTTGTCACACCTCCAAATTTCACACACCAAAAAAAAAAAAATTCTTCATGAACTCAGACTTTTAAGTATAGGTTTATTATGACATTTCACCTTTTTATCATGATACTTTTCATCATCATATGCTGTCACAATTAAATCCTCTACCCCTACTTCTTACCTTATGTTATTTGCATTTCAAGGGTGAACATATTTTTCATGTCTTCGACCTTTACACAGGTCTTGCATACCCTTGCGAACTCACCTTTGACTTAAGGGTCACATATCTCATTTATCTAATTACTGAATATAAAGTAAACCCTATGGCCCAGTAACACATATAATAAAACATGATTTAAATGAACCTTTGGCCAAATGCAGGTTCGACCTTTCCACTATCCATAGTTACGATTCCTCCACCATGTATCTTGGTATAGACTTTAGGGAAATGATTTTTTTGTGAATTGATTGTTTTCCATGCGGTTGGCATTAACACCCATATACGCTTGGGTTGACATGACCACACATCACGGTACATAAGATTTTCAATCGATTTCAGATATGGTACTTTGAATTGAGATCATTATACACGTAGAGCGTGTAGTCAAAATGGATTTTAGTTGCTAGGTGCATCGCCGCGAGGAAACTTGTATCCACGTCAGGCGTCATAATAAACAAATGAGTGTCGTATGGTTTGGGTAGTTCTCCATACCCCTTCGCTCGCTTGCCTGGTGAATCCACGTCGATGAGCTAGCTCGACTTATGTGGTGTACAACAACCACGCCAATATAGGTACAGGACATATCAACTTCAATTCGGATTTACACTCCATTAATGCGATACGATGGTCTTAACTCCCCACTGTTACCCTTCGATCCGTGTCTTGGCTTCCACGATTTTGCCAAGTGGACGATGGTGATCGATTCCGGTTGGGGTTAAGGCGGTTATCGAAGAATTATATAAGTCTTTAGGGTAGAGCTAATTCGGGTTTCTGCATTCCTCAATTTGTTGCGCACCTCTGCGTCTACACAATTCTACATTCTGCCGAGGGTTTGTGATTCTCCGTTGCAGAGAGAACCATGGCGCCTCAGTTTCATCAACAAGATATCAGGTAATTTCCTCAGCGCTCATTTTTACTTTATTGTATGCTTAAATGATTTCAGGACATTGCTCATAGCTGGCCATACGCCGGTTCTGAGTATGTATTCCATCCTCAGTAAGGGGAATACTTCTTGTTTTAAGATATGCGAGTCATACTCTCAGCGCAAAATGAGGTTGATTTCCACTTTCAGGGTTATCGTCGACCCTACTCTGGCAATTTCATAGGATGAGACTAATTCGTTTTACGCCTCTTGTGTAGTGTGCTTCACATCCTTTCAAGCAGACGTCTACCATTCAGTGGATTTTTATGAGGTAGGTTCTTGTGTGTCTCGTCTCTGCCAAAAATTGTAACTTCCTCCCTATTCTCTTCGAGGGGTTGCATATTAACCCCTCTCTGTTACAATTTTGATTCCAGGGGCTCAACGTATCTGAACGTTACGTTCCACAGGTATTGTTTTAACCTCATTATTATTTTCATCCTTCACTTGTTTCCCTACGATAGTGCAATTTGACTAATTCCCTTTTTTTTTTTTGTTGCATTTGTCGTCTACAGGTAAATGAAGGTTTATGGCATGCTTATAAATGCAGTACGTAATATTTTCAATCGTTATGGCTGCTAACGTGGACCTCTTGGCCGTCCAGGTTGGTATTCTTATGGGATTTATTGCCCCTCTCTTGTTGTGTCGTTTTCATGGGCGTCGAAGTATCGTCCTCTTAAGCTGTTGTGCAGAAGGGCGCTTGTTTATATTGGTTCTATTGAGATAGAGGTTACAAGTTTTACACCCCAGCCTGATAGGCTCATTATGTATTTTGATATTATGGGACATATATATATATATATATATATTCCCTATTATGTTAGGTTGAATTCAATATACTATGCCACAGTACAATTTTACATGGACTGTATGAATCGTGTGTATTTTTTTATACCATGAAATTTGGCTTTGTTTAGTTTGCTCGTCAGCACAGATATAGAATTTTGGTAATACTAATATGGTTCCAGATCATCAGAATTTTCAGGAAGATTATATAAAATTTCTATCTCTTCTTCTGATGTGTTTTGTTTCTTATCGTGTCATAATGACAGTTTCCTCTGTTCATGGTTATATTGAACTTGTCTAGGCATCTGAATGGCATGCTGGAAATTATGAGTCCATTTTCACTCCTAAACATAGGTTAATATCTATGGAAGTCTAGAAATTATATTCTCCTATTTTCCAAAATTATCTACATACATTTCTATTCTTCAGTTTCTTCTCGTTTTATTATATCTAGTTACACAGCTCTTGTCTACCTATGTATATGGTAATAAATGTTTCTGAAGGCTGGTTATGGGATTGGAACCCATTCCCTTTTTTTTTCCTCTTGATCAATGGAAATAGTGTTTATATAAATGTATTGTACATACTATTGAAATAATTTTACTCTTTGCTACTGTACTTCTCAACTGCTTACTCATAAATTATACCTTCTATGAAATCAATTGCAGTGATATGATATTAGAGTAGTTTCATGAGGCCATAGTCTCTAGTACATTTTGTTTATAAATATGCACTCCTTTCCTCCACTAGACAAAGTGACTTATGCACAACCTGGTTGATTTAAACCATTTAGTTTTCTGGAATTACAGTGGAATGGTTGGCTGAACCTGAGGTCAGTCTATTGAGTCTCTCCCTCTGTTCTTTCATAAACAGTATAAGTTTAACTCATATCCTGCTATTGTTCTGGTACACTATAGTGAATTCCATTTCTCTCTATGGTAGCTGTAATAAAAATTATGCTAGGAAACAGAAGCAGATTAAAAACAATTTCACAATATTTCCTGAAAGAACAAGGTTTCCTCAGATTTAAACCAACCCTGGGTTTAAACATTCTATGGAATTCTACTTTACAGGATTTTCCTCTACAACTATACAGAGTGATCAGGTTACTGCCTGGTGATTACATTCTGTTAAATGTAGACTAATAAAATGTAATATCTTAGAGACAATTTTTGTTTTTATATGTAGCCAATTCATAACATCATAAACAAGAAGACAATTATTCTTAGAGACATACCACTCGTGCAGTAGACCAACCTCCCAACCTTAGAGTTCTTCTGTCTCCCAGAACTCACCCCCGAGCTAAGATCACCTCCTAGAACAGATCAACCCCTAATCTGTACAGGAGCAGCTTATTTAAGCTATTGTTCCCCAAAGTATGTTTCTAATTCTGCCTCCAGAATCTCAGGATGCTTTTCTTCTTGTTTGCCTAGGCTTCCCAATTTAGGGATTCTTTAAAGTTGTTTTATGCTTTTCCTCAGCTTTTCCAGCTTTTTACCTCTTCCCAACTACTCTCCTCATCATTGGGGAAATTCAGATTTTTCCTCAAAATCTAAATTTAAAACTTACTATCTTTCAAGGATTTTTGAAAGATTGTGGGGAAATATTTGCCTCATCCATCCTCACGGATTTAGCAAGTGATCTCATCATCTCATTTTTGGTCAATTTGCACCACAATACTTTATTCATTTCCTCAATTAATGTTTAATTACATTCACAAAATAATTATCCTTTGGGGTCCACTCCCCTTAGGATGTAAAGTTCAAGTATCTAACTTTAAAATGCAATCACATGAATTGGGGGTGTTGCTTGGTGCATTCTAACAATTGTTGTCCTATGCCAGTGGAATCTATCTCGAGGTGAAATTATTTTGTGACATTCATATATGTATATTACAGGAGGACATGGATTTTATTCTTGAAAGCCAAGGATGACATATTTAGTTGATTGAAGAGTTCAAATATCTTTTGGAAAACCATATTGGGAATAATATAATAGTGTTGAGATTGAAAAATGGGAGAAAGTGTACCTCTAATTAGTTTAAGTACTTATACAAAGAATCAGGAATTAAGAAAGAGCTAACAATGCCTTGCAATCCACAACAGAATGGAGTGACATAAAGGAAGAATAGGAGTATAGTCGAAGAGGTGAAGGCCATGATCCATGATCAATATTTTCCTATGTTCTTATGGGTAGAGGCTTGTAACATAAAAATATAACTACGGAACATAAATCCTCATAGGGAAATGGATAACATGGCTCTTGAGGAGACTTTTATAGGAGTGAAAATTGAGTTGAGCCGTCTACGAATATTTAGTATTCCACTGTATGTCTATATTCCTTAAGAGAAGAGGACTAAACTAGAGCCATCGTCGAAAGGGGGCATTTTTTTTCAATACAAGGAGACTTCAAAGGCCTACACGCTTTACCTTCCTTGAAAAACGAAGATAGTGCTCAAGAAGAATGTCATATTTGAGGAGGGCAGGAAATTGAGGAGGGCACTTGGAATAAATTTAAAAGAAATATATATTGAGAGTGAGAATATTTGAAGGTGAATTAGCGAACAATAACACCAATAGTAGGGGCATAATATTTTAATTAGTGAGAAGAGTGAGAGGCTCCCTTGGGATCTACCAAGACAATAATGATATGGATTGCATAGACCTTGAGAGAGGAAAAGGAGCATGTGTAGTCTCCTAGTGGGACCTTTTTGGAAAATAGACCACCTATGATATTTTCTAGTTATTTTTCCTTAACGAGTAACATTAGTGAGTCTAAGCCTTTTACTTTGAGGAGGAAGAAAAAAAATAGGTTTAGAGGGAAGAAATGATGGAGGAGTATAGTTTCATCATGAGAAATGATTATGAATATTATACAAAGTTTTGAAACGAATTTAGTTGCCACTTATCAGTATCTTCAAGATCAAGAATGTAGGAGAAGGTAGTATCAAGAAGCAGAAAGGGAGAATCATGGAAAGAGAGGTCTTCCAAAAGTAGGCAATAGACTCTAGGGAGAAATTTGTTCTTATTTCCAAATATGCATCTATCAGGGTGATCATTTTCATTTATTTTGAGATGGAGTGCAAGATACATCAGATGGATGTGAAGAATTCATTAATGAGGTGATTGAGGAAGAGCTGTATATTTATAAAGCTCAATAATTTATGCAACTGTATCACAAAATAGAAGAAAAGATAGATCAAGGACTTGAAAATTAGCCTCTTTGAGGGGGAAGCCTCCTTTATATCACATAAATGAAAAATTCTTGGATGATACAAATGACAAGACCTCCTTTGTATATATAGGATTCTAAGGGGTCATAATATAATGAGAGCTTACATAACAAAAATAATGTAAGGGCACAAAAATAACAATAGTGGGCTTCTATGGGGCACAAAAATAACAATATTGGGGATACATGGACACAACAATAACAATAAGGGAGCTACACTAAAAATAACAATAAGGGGGATAGATTAGTATTATAACGACCTAAAAAATGTCCATGGTAGGGAGTCCATCTATGCACATTGAAGAAGGCTTTATATAGACTTAAGCAGGGACACCACACATGGTACTCTTATATTTATCAAGACCCACTTGTATTGGTCCTCATTCAGAGTGAGGTAGAATCCAACTTGTACTATGTACTTGGTGAAGGTGAGCCGCTGTTGGGACTCAATTTTTTTATTTTTATTTTGGCAAAGTAGGACTATGTATTAGGAATGGGGAGCATGGAGGAAGCAAGTTACAGTGCAGTGGAGGGTTTGTACAGTAAGTACGATCACAACATAGGTCTTATATAACATTTGGGGCTAAGCAAGGATATACATCACAAAGTAACAGTGGAACTTTAAGAGGGAAAGAAAGACACATGTAGAGGATATCAGTCATTATGATCTTACAAGGGAAGAGTCTTCCAAGGAGGTCATGGTTAAGAGGTAGATGGAGATATTTAGAAAATAGTGAAGATGAGGTAGGGTGGAGATGAACAAGGGAAAGATATATTTTGGACAGTTATTCCACACATGGGACAAATCAGGAGGAATCAAGGAAAATATATCAATGACCTTCAAGATATATGGATTGAGAAGGTGGGAAGAGGTGAGGATTCAAGAGAATTCCACTAGTTATAAAATAGTAAGTCGACGACGTGAGAAATGGTTGTTTATTGGTCATCAATCATAATTTTTGGTATGTTGAAGTCTAGATTCATTCTTTGTACCATGTAATTTTGATGCAATCAGGCACTCATATCAAGTCTATCACTACATAGTAGAATTATTGTAATGGTTTTAGTTATTTATTATAGAATTTTGTTATAGGTATTTTAAGGTTGGGGTTTTGTTTTTGTCTAATGTTGTCATAGATGGATAGAGAGCCTGGTAATCGGTGTATGTAACTTCAGGTATTTTTCCTTCTCTGCTAACATATATGTCTAAACTATTGTTGGAGAATCTACTGTAATATATAGATAACTATAAATTATTCTTTGGGAAAACCGTTGAGCTATTTTTGATGCATAGATGTATGAATTCTTGGATGAGTCTTGCAATTGTGTAATTGCTATATATTAAGATATGGATTTACTTGTTTTATGTTGTTTTTTTATACCATTTTTAATGGTTTAAAGCTCTATAAATTATTCATAATTTTTATATTATTTATATGTCTCAGAGCGGTTTTTAATGGTGAAGATATAGTTTGGTATGGATCTATAGTATTATACTTGTTAACCTAGGTGAATGACAACATATGTCACTCAATTACTGAATTTTGGAGTGTCATTCGGTCCCGTCTGTGAGATGCAGTTGAGTAATAGTCACAAATCTCTCAGTTTCTAGGTTGAATGGTTTTTTTCATATGAATTCCACGTTGAAGGACTCATGTTGCGCACGATCATTACAAGATTGCATAGGGGATCAAAAAATCATTTTTTGATATGATGCATTGTTCACAACAATGGGGGAGTTTTATAGTATGTGTCAGTTAGGAGAAATAGATCATGCGCATAAGACAATCTTGTGAGACTGTAAAAACCTAGTTTCGATAGTCACCCATTGGTGTCTCAGGTAAGACTTCACTCACTATATGGGTGTTTCTAAAAGGGTTGATCCTAAGTGGCTCTTTGTTTCTCACTGTGTCACAAATATTGGGTCTATTAGTATCTCACACACCAAAAAATGGTGTCATTTCCAGGACCATGTTGGTTTTTTGATGAGATTGTCTCTTAGGGATGTGGAAACCATGGAATCATACTAGAAAGGATATCACCTACTGGCTTACAAGAAAGGAACATGAGTTTTTTGCAAAATAAATAGGAGACAAGGGTTAGAACACAGAGAAATGGCTACAAAAATATATTTGTATTAATTTTCATGCGGCCTTATTTACACAATTCCCTAAAATTTTAGCAAAGTGGGTCAAAATGTTGAAGGAAAATGATCACACATATTGGCATGACAGTCCAAGGAGGTGGACATTGGAAGAAGTACATTAGTTAGAAGCGGTAATAAGTAAGGCATCATGTGTTATTCATTCTTAGTTTGAAAGTGTGTTAGAAGGATATATTGTGGTGTTCACATCACCACATTATTTTTCTTATGAATCTGATAGCATGAACGTCTAGGAATCCCATGTGAAAGAGCAGTGGGGGATGAATGGGAGATGGTATAAGGAGTGAAAAAGGGAAAGGAGGGAGAAAATCATGGTGGAATTTATCCAAAACTACAAGACTGCACATAAACAGATAGAGGAAAACGATAGAGCAATAGAGATACAAGGATGGCATATTAAGGAATGGCAGGAGATATCAAGAGGGTGATGTGAGAGTAGGCCAGTTAGCATTGGTACCTACCAAAAGGAGTAACCCATAGGGAGGGGATAGGAGAGGTCCTTGTAGGAAGCAAGGTAGTGCCAGTGACCAGAGCTATGAAGGGATGGAACTTGACATGCTACATATGGAGGCATGAGAAAGATAACAAATGAGCTCGCACACCATAGAGGATTCAGAATCATAATGATGAGATTATATCATACCCAGTGTTGAACCCACCACCCAGGTAGCATCTTCATCGCATGAGGTAAGCACTCAGTGCACTAATTCAACTAGTGTAGTAGTTAATCGTAACTAGGGGGGAGGAAATAGTAGTAGTAGTAGCAGAGTTGGTCTAGTTGTAAGGGGGTGACACAAAATATTCATACCCAGAGGGGTGCATATAGAGGCACACATATTTCTAGTAGTAAAGTGAGCTTCGGAGGAGTACTTCATCCGAGAGTACCACACATACCACTATAGCGGGTGTATATTTAAGGATCCCCATGTTTCATGGTGATAGGACCAAATACCCAAGAAAAAAATTATTCGTGTGTGAGGTTGTTTGTATAGCTAAGAAGGTCCAAGGATAAGGCACCAATATTTCGAATTTGGAATCCACGTTTGGGGATTGCATGCTGACAAGGTCCCAATGCATGATGAAACTCAAGGAGATCAAGAAAATTCAAGGAGAATCAGTATGGGAATTTAACCAATGGTTTAAGGTGTTTAAAGATATGTTATTGCTTGAAATCCCACATGTGCAACACAAGAAATCATTTATTGCGATATTGTTGCCACAATCTTGAATACAATTGACACAAAAGAGGATTGGTATCAGTCATAGGCTTCTCAGATGGTGTTGAGGTTAGAAACATAACCAACAAGTGGGAGTGATAACAATGGTATAGTGCAGGTGTAGTCCTATTTTTTTGTGCTAGCTTCTCAACTCTAAGATTTGTTAAAAGGGAAGGAAATGCAAGAAGAAGTGTGGTGTACCATCTATCGAACAAAGTGTCACCATAAAAATGAATGAGAACTATTAACTGAATATATGGAAACTAGAACAATAAACACCCTTACGTAGGGGAGCAAAATGTGGTGTGAGATATACAAGGTATGGGGCCATATAGCATATAGTTTTCCAATGATGCAGAAATATGAGGATATAATGCATACTTTATTTTCTGACTTTTGTATGTTAGTGGGCCATGATATACATCATTTCCATGCACTAGAGTTAATGCACAAATCCACCTTTGATTCCTTTAGAGTGCAGGGGCATGAAGGGGTTGAAGCTACAAAAGGTGGACTTAATAAGCCCAGGCACAATGAAAGAAGAAAGTATAACTAGCAAGGGTGAGGATGAGGTATAGCAGCTAAAGGTTCTAGAGGACCTGGTAGGGGAAGAGGTGGATTTTTTTGAGTGTAGAGCATGATAGTCTATTTAAATTGCACACAGAAGGGACATTTGGCGCGGGATTCCACCAATTCTTGTTACACGTGCATTTATTGTAAGTACATAGATCATAGAACATATAATATCCCTCAATTGATTTCCAAGTGGTAGGAAAATAAGGGGCCCAATATCTAGATGATAGTTATTGAGCCGCACAGATCTCAACAACGAGGGTGGGTGTGATAACGCGAGGAGGTGCGAAGATGAGAATTGAAATTCCACGTCCTCAGACACCCCAGCTCATTGTGTAAGGAGAGTTCTAGAACCACCTCTGAATTTTTATCCATTTGGAGATAAGACCATATACAAATCGGCTCGACATGAAATAGTTTCAGAAGAATGGGGTAAGTCATAAACAAGGAGCAAAGTAGATATCTCAAAGATATTTGATACCACCATAGGCAAGGAGCGAAGGAACATAGTACACCCAGTCCAGAGTATATTTTATATCTCTTTATATTTAGTCAAATGTCATGAGTCCTTGGATAAGTTCAAAAAACCAGTGGAATAATGCACCAATGAGACGGAGGGGACAAATGCGTGAACCTCACCAAACATTGTGAATCAAGTTACTCGTAGGAAGAGAAGCAACAAAGAATTTAAGTTCGATGCACAAATTAGTGAGTGGAATACGGAGAATATTATTATAGATTTGGGATTAGATGTAAATATTATAATTAAAATTACTTGGGAAATGATGGGGAGGGTGAAGCTCATATGGTGCCAAATTCAGCTCAAACTGGCTAATCAACATCGTACTTTCCCATCAAGGAGTTTTCAGGGGTGCCTTTGGATATCGATTAAGAGTTAAGCATAATAAATTTTGAGGTGATTGAAATAATCGATGAAACTAGTCCCTATCCTACTCTTTCAGGGGTCAGTTGGGCCTTTGATAACTAGGTGATAACTAATTTAAAGAGAATAGAGATTGTCTTCGAGGGTGGATATATTTGAGTCATTTCACCATTGGATCCCAAGGAAGGGGATAGAAATGCAGAACCTATGAAGGGTGAGCTTAGTTAGGAGGGCCTGGATAATATTTATAATGTCATGTATCGTAAGGAGTACTATGTAAACCCGATATAAAAATGACTCTCTAGTTTGCGTAGCATCATTTCATATGCCTCTAACTCAAAGGAGAACCTAGAGAATTGGTTGAACCGAATAAATGAAGCCAACACCAAAATATGCACACATCTTACGAGAATGGTTCATTGGATAGGGATTGAAGTGTACATCTGCCTTCACTTTGATGGGATATTGAAGGTAGATATTTTCTTGTGAGAGTATCAAGAGTAGGTGTCGGAGTGTCAGATGATTTCAGTGTTGGATGTTGTGTTGCATGCTACACCATACAGATGTTATGTTGCAAATAAGGACCAAGGCATAAGGTGGTGACAATGTAAACTATTGAAGGTTAAGTTTAGAACTATTTATGGTGTCCAAGGAGATACATATTCTGGAATGGAATGTCTTAGGATCCATTTAAATCAGTGCATTACAACATGGACCAGAGGACTAGTACCCCAACAAGAATGGGTACATCGATTATTTCACACCCAATATGTCATCCCAGCTAATTGGTATATTGAGTTGGTGATGTAGATAGGAACCTAAGATGGAGATGAGGTGGCATGAAACTTTAGGGTGACAATCGATTTTCAAGCAGAAGAGATAGCACTAGAGGAACTATAGGGGTATTTGGATAGAAAAATATTTACTAACGATGAGCCAATCCTAATCAGGTATGGACCATTATGTGATTTTCATTAGAACTTTCAATGAGTATAGGAGTTCTTGTAATATTACAACGTGGTCTAAATGGGGGGATATGATGATGAGAATTACCAAAATATATAGATTCTAGAATTTGAAGGTGAGTGTGTGGTGGAGGGACCACCATTATAGTTCAGGGAGTATGCATAGTCGATCAAGACAATGAAGTTTCATAATGGAACTGAGGAATGACTGAAGATGGATGCCATAATATATTATTTGGATATGGATACCATAAATATGGTTATGAGTTCATTATAGAGGGACTTGATGCTTAGCGATGGAAGGGGAACAAGAGGGATTGATGCTAAGATGGAAGATGTGATGATTGGAAGAGTACTAGTAAGTGGTGCAATGATGGGAATAGGCATAAGCTACACCAATTTCTAGGAGGTGGGCTAAAAGTGGAGGGGAAAAAAGGCTGGAGGAAGGGGTGAATTATTCCCATGTGTATATATGTAAAGCTTCTAAGTAAATGGGGCTAATGGTTAGAGGGATAAATGTGGAACCAAAGGTGATACAAAAATAAAAGTGATGGTTTCATTGATTACTTTGCATGTTTTTTTATGTCCTTTTAGGCAACGGATCAAAATTTATAAATTTCACAGACATAATATAATTTGCAAAAAATTTACAGAAATGAAAGGCTAAAATTACAGAGAACAAGAGAAAATTGATAATGGATTTCACCCATCTTGGGCTAAGTCTTTGGGTCCATCTTCCAATGGTTATCACTTCATTAAAATTATGAAAGTTATCTACATCATTTTATCATCTTCACACTAAAAAAATAACACTCTCATGTCACCTAAAATGCTCAAAAATCCCATCTAGGCTCCTCTTGAGCTCAAAAAGGCTTAAAACTAAGAAAAATACACCCCTTTTTCCAAATTGGTCTACAAACTACAACTTCAATAGCTTCGAGCCCTACTAAATTGGTTACAAAATTCCCCCAGGCCAATTGGTGGCCACGTTTCCTAACACGCTGCAGGCCAGGGGTTCGATCTACAACTGTCAATGTTTTTGGCGTGTCATAGTTTTAATATTATTATTTTTTAATCGGGTAATTAGCCTTCCACTGTCCTATGCCATGGTCACATTGCAAGTGATGGAAAAAAATCCCATTGGATCCATGCCTTACACCCCGGCATTTTGGTCACATTACATAATCATATGGCCAAGGGAGTAGGGAGTAACACCACATGCCTGACCCTCCTCTCCATGATTGAAGGTCGGATGTCACCTAGAAAAACCATGGGTTTGGCCAGTCAGGTGTGCCCACTAGTTTTCCATTTCCTTAACCATAATTTCTGAAACTTTTAAATGGGAGGTCACTCGCATGGTTAACAAGTCCAATTTTTGGTGTAGAGGTAGAGGACTGGAGTTATGAACTTGAGGTCAGTGGTTCGAATCCTGTGGAGGCTATCAGTAAACTTAAAAAAAATGGTGCTATCTAGAGTGCCACATGGAACCCTCAGACTGGGCCACATGTCACTTTATGATTGGCCAATTACCGAAACCATAAACTCAATAGAAGTGAGCCATGTTTTCTCATTTTACTAGCCAAAATTTCGGATTATGATTGGCTCCCTCCTGACATCCATACTTCTCAATCATAAGATGATGTGAGCACAACGTCAGTGAATGGACTACCATGTTAGTTTCTGTACCTACATAGTCAACCCTGCAACTTTGAATTTTTTATCATTTGGCCAAAAATTCAAAACATTATAAATTGCTCATACAGTGTTTTAATGAGGCTATTCAAGAATTTCTAGAATCATAATGATGATCTATACAATTTGGCACTAGTTTTGGAAGATTTTTATCACTTTCAGTTTTGAGCATTTTTTATAGCCCCTAGATCAGTCTCACCCACTAGAAGCTTTTATATGACCCAAAATCTATTTTTAGTAGCAATTAAGTGAGGGTATATGTCCCTCACTATTTCAATCTCTATCCACCTTGATTTTCTTGAATGTGTTCCTTTGAGCCCCACAAAAAGATACTCTACATTTCCTATTCATGAAGTTCTTATTCTCATGTAAAGAATATTATCTTCCTTAAAATAATTTAAATATTTAGGAGAAAAATCCTCTATATATAGAATCTAAGCATTCTCTTCTTGATCAAATATCATATGAGGCTCATACAATCTTAGGTTCTCGAAATTCACAAAAAATTAAATTTCAATGTAAGGTGTTAAATCGAATTGGAAAGCATTGTTACTAATCTTTCCCAAAATATTGAAAGAACCATATATTATTGGTTTGATATTTTTACCTTCACCTTGTCATAATTCCCTATTTATGTACAACTAAAATTGATCTCCCACCTGGAAATCATGATCAACCTAAATATTATCATATCTTTCCTTGTACTTCGCTTGGATTTTCTCTAGTTGTTTTTTTACAATTTGATGCACTAACTAGATTTGTTCAATAAAATTCTTGTGTTTTTCCACATCACTATGTCCATCTACTGAAATATGTTTACCAAGGATAAAATCAAAAGGATACTTTGGAAAATAACCCAAACAAGCTTCAAATCGATACAATTGTGTAGATGAATGCTTGGCAATATTGTAGGCATGTTGGATGTAACCAAAATGCTCATCCCAAAGCTTAGGATGCTTACAAGAATGTCCTCGAAGGAGATGCACTAATATTTTGTTCACTAGTTCTATCTCATCGTCGGTTTGTAGATGAAATATTGTGATATTATTCAACTTTATGTCCATGAGTTCCCATAACCTTGACCAAAAATTCCCGATAAATCCAGAATCTTGATAAAAAATAATAGTAGGTAAACAAAAGTGGGCCCATACATTTTGGAATAACTCTTCACAATTTGTTCAACTGTGACTTTTTTCTTACAAGGCATGAACACACGCATTTTGTTGTAACAATCCACTACACCATATAAATAATCATTTCATTTTATAGACATAGGTAGTCCCCCTACAATATCCGTAGAAATACTTTCCCAAATTTGAGAAGGGATAGGAAGTGGAGTATAAAAACCCAATTTCCTATTACTTGGCCTACCAGTAGCACACATAAAACATCCTTTAACATATATTGATACAATTTCATTCATATGAGGCCAATAAAAATACCTATGTAGCTGAGCAACTATTTTTCCTACACCAAAGTGACTAGAAATATGAGATGTATGGGATTCCCTTATGACATTTACTTGTTCACCCTGTGGAATACAAAACTTTCCAATATGATACAACAAGTTGTTATGAACATGATATTACAACTCATCAACATGATTTCCTTGAATCAAAGTTGCATAAACATTTTTAAAATCTTCATCTTGAGCATATTTTTCAATATAACTTTTATGCATGATTGAGTTATGCTTAAGAATGATATATACATTAAGAATAGGCCTTGAAAACATATCTACAACTTTGTTTTGAATACTTTTCTTCTACCTAATGAAAAAATGGACTTGCTATAGAAATCCAATCTATTTGAAAGGTCTAGCTTGTCGTAGCTTTGTTTGTGATTCAAGATATTTCAAAGGTTGACAGTCAGTATGAATAATCATTTATTTTCCCATCAAATAATGCTTCCATTTCTTTACTCTTTGTACTAAAACCTACAAATTTCTATCATAATTTGGATATCTAATGACTGCATTGGTAAAGGTCTCAAAATGATAACACATTGGCTTACCATGTTGCACCAATTCTTCGCCCATAGAATATTCACTTGCATCGTTTTGAATTTCAAATGGTTGCTTGAGATGTGGAAGTGCTAGAACTGGTGATGTATTGATTTTATCTTTCAATGTATCGAATAATTTTTATTTCTTGCCTCCCGATTGAAATACATTCTTAACACTTTAATGATGTTGCAATAGATGAGAAGTTAGCAATAAATTTTCTCCAATGTTAGGTTTCTCCCATAAAGCTCCTAACTTCTATTACATTATTGGGATTACACCAATTCACAGTGAATTAAACTTTGGAGGGATCAAATTTCAATTCATCTCCTCCTACAATATCACCTACGAAAAGCAAATAGCTTTTCTAAAATTCACATTTAGACATATTCAAATAAAAATTTTCCTTTTTCAATATATCTAAAACTTGCTTTATATGCTTAATATGTTCTTCAGAAGTATTATTAAAAATAAGAATATCATCTACGCACACTATGAAAAAAACATCAAGGACTAGTTGCAATTCATCATTCATAAGTCTCATGAATCGCGTAGGTTCATTAAAAATCCCAGAAGGCGTTACCAACCATTCCCACTTTCCTTGTTTTGTCTTAAAAGTATTCTTCCAAATATCATATTCAAAAATTCTTATCTGATGATAACCAATTCTCAATTCTAACTTAGTAAAATAAAAAACATCCTTCAAATGATTTAGAAAATCATAAATGCAAGGAAGAGGATAATGATTATTTACTGTGATCTTTTTCAAAGCTAGGAAATATGCACACATGCGCCATGTACCATCTTTGTTTGGAACCAAAACAATAGGAGCACGAAAAGGGTTTGTGCTAGGTCTAATGACCCCTTTGTAAAGTATTAGTTGGGTTTTCATTTTTATCTCTACATTCTCCAAAAAATACATTCTATACATGCCAATATTTGAAAGTGGTGCATCGTACAACAATTGTATCTCATGTTGGATTCCTCTTTTTGGAGGTAAACCTTTAATTCCTTGAAACATATTGTCATAAGTATTAACAAATTAAATCAACTAGTTCTTGAATTTAGAATCACATCATTAGAAAGATTTAGATTCAACAGTTCCTTTAGCTTTTATCATCAACAACACCAAATTCTGGCTACCATTCACAGGCCTTTTCATTTTTCCTACACTAA
Source organism: Pinus albicaulis (assembly GCA_034641835.2). NCBI lineage: Eukaryota > Viridiplantae > Streptophyta > Pinopsida > Pinales > Pinaceae > Pinus > Pinus albicaulis. The sequence goes on along the minus strand of JAXQQM020084774.1, from coordinate 155,922 downwards.
CAAGAGATAATTTCATCTTCTTGAAATGTTATCTAACAATATACTCAATTACATACTTTAAACTTATGATACTTGTTCTCATGATGATAGAATATGGATTTTTGGTCATATAAATATGGACTCCCTAAAACAATCCCATAAATTTCAAGTTGTATAACATCAAGCTCAACCTCATTTATAAAATTACTAGTGATGGAAAAGTTGCATTTAAATTTTCTTGTTACTTGAAATTTTGGCATCATCACATACCCAACCCAATGGGTAAGGCTTTGTATGAGTTTTAGTCTCTAGATTAATTTACTTGACAATTTATATCAAAATGAGATTGACTTGAGATGCACTATCAAATATTGTATCAACCTTTGTATGTTTTATAATGAACCTCATATGAAAAATATCACTTATTTTCATAAGCACTAGTACTTGCGTTATAAGATATACCTTGCATTTCCGTGGCTATGATTTTAATTTCATCACTAGAATCATATCTTAAATCTTGTTGATTTGTAGCAACATTTTTTTGTTTCCCGTTGTTATTAAACTTCTTTGGTCTCAATTCTAGATGTAATTTCCAACAATGGTCCTCATCATGAAAAAAATTTTAAAATTTTTTTAAAGTAAGTTTCTCTTCATATTTATTGATCCTAGCATTCTTATTCTTTTTTCCTTTAGCTATCCCCTTTCCTTTATATCTAGTTTTAAAGGGTTTCTTGTTGGAATGTTGAGGAAGATTATTTCCTCTTGATTTTAAATTAGTATCCTAAACACATAATTCATCTAGATCGGTGGGATTAGACATAAGTGTAGTATGTCTCAAATAACTATGCAACCCACCTATATATTTAAGGAGAGTATATTGTGAGTTCAAACAAACACACAATATTAATGCTCTTTTTCTAAATTCTTGAGTGTAACTTTGGACACTTTGAGCTTTAGCTTGTCTAAAATGTTTCCAATCTATTATTTTATTTTTCATGTTAGATAATGAATAAAATTTTTCTCTTCATGAAGCTATAAAATCATTCCAAGAAGAGAAAATTTTACCACTTTTCGTCAAATCTTCTTGAGCTATAGCCTCCCACCAAATAAGAGTTGCACCTTCTAATCAAAGAGAAGCAAGTTAGATATTTGCAACATTGTCATCAAAATTTTAAATCTTGCAATAAACTTCAATTTGACAAACCCAATTATCCAAATTGTCAGCACTTACTTCTCCATTATATATTGGCAATTCAAACTTGGCATCAATCTTAAGAAAAGGAGACATAACATGTCCTCTTGGAGATGCTGGAGGAGTTGGTCTATGTGAAGAAGGAAGTGAAGAAGGACGTGAAGAAGGAGGTAAGGATGGAGGTGAAGGAGGAGTTGGTGGTGGAGGCTCACTCCCATTATCCCCATCACCTTTTGGTTTATTAGAACTTTTTCCTTGAAAATGTTTTGTTCTTTCATTATACAACAGTTTCACCATTTCAGTCATTTCAAAAAAAAATCTGAAATAACTTTCATCCATAGACATCATTTCCTGTCCTTCTCCATCCTCATGTGTCATGAAATTGTTGAGTATGAGACATGGCTGAGCAAATTGAGGGTCCTCAAACAAACAATAGCAATGTTTCATGTGTCCTCACATGACTAGCCCAGATCTTGAACTTTTATTGGATCACTCTTGAAATCCATACTTCCCATTTTGTAGATGAAATCAACATCACATCAATGTACATACTTCCATGTCGGCATCCATACCTACATATCCAATCTTGCAACTTTGAATATTTTAGTTTTTAGCCAAAACTTTAGAACACAATAACTTGCTCATGCGATATGGTATTGAGGCGATGCAAGAATAGTTGGAATCAGACTGACAACTATATGATTTAGCATTGGTTTCAGGAGATTTTGAGCACATTGTTTTTTGAGCATTTTCTAGATCCCATCCATCAAGAGGTTCCACATATATCGTAAAAGATAGGAAACACATTGTGTTGCAGGAAGCACCATCAAAAACGACTCAAGTGTAGAGGCCACTATGAAGGGTTGGTATACAAATAAAACACTGGAAATGGTGTAACTCAACATGTGAAGGTTCAAAGACATCAATTGGAGTCAAGGTCGCATGATGAATACTACATCAAAATCATCTACCCCTTCAAGGAAAAATTTGGATAGAGAGGAGAAAGTGGTTGAACATATTATGGAATCCAAATTGGAGGCAAGGGGAGACCACAAAGCTATCAATACACCCATGGATTATTGGGACCCAACAATTACGAGAACTAAGACTAAGTTGAGAAAGGACCCAAAGCGACTAAGATTGGCTAGCATGAGTTAGGTTTCTCATGTGAACCATTATATCAGATAGGTATAGAGGATGATTATGGAGAATATTGATGTAGATTGAGGTGATTTGAATAGGGATCTAACTATAACCAATTTAAACTTTCGAGTATATCTGAGATAGGATCGAGACATAAAATTATTATAAATTCCTAGCCAAGGACCCAAGGAGAATAATAAAAGTATTCTAGGGTGAGGTTACGACCAAAAGAAATTAGTGGGAGTGAGAATCATGTTGGAATGGAGACAAAAGGATTTTAAAAAGTAGTGCATCGATGAGAGGATAGTAATCATGGAAAGAACCACCCTAATCAGGAAATCCAGTAAGAGTATATAGTTGTGGAAGAGGATATTACAACAATAAAACTTAGGTAAAATAACTGGGAATGTGAGGTATAGGTGCAAATAGGTGGAATAAATTCATCGGGATGTACATATAAGGGGTAATCACCAACACTCACAAGGATTGTTCACACATGAGGACACTGATGAACCAGAAAGTTTATTCAAGTGCCATGGAACAAGAGGACTTGCAAACTCATGGGGTGGGATGATTCCTCTAAAATCTACAATTGAAGGATTGTAGAAGAAGGGTGGGGTTTTTTTCCAATGCATAATGGAGAGGGATGAAGAAACATGAGACAATTTTCACGTCTTAGTACATGTGAAAGGTCGAAAAATCTATCATGAAGAAAGAAACAAAGTCTATGCCTTGTCCCCTCACACCAAGGTTGGGTGCGACTGCAAGAAGGAGATAAATTCCAAGGAAAAGCATATAACTTGTCCCTAGAGTAGCAGAGGTGGCCAAGTCTCTTCATCTAAGAGAACCATTGTGACATAGGGGGATGTGGTTAATCCGTCTTTAGGTGTTTTAAGAGATTGAAGGTGACCAGCCTCTATGTCTCTTCCTGCGGAAAATATATCGAAGCAAATGAGATGACCTCAGAGAAATTTGAGGTCTCAAATCCATGGGGATATAATAAGGACTGAATAGCTCAAGGATGAGCCACATTTTTATGTTGGGGCCTACTGGGACCTTGATTTTTTTATATATATTTTTTCATACTAAGACCGTTCAGGAAGAATTAGGAGAGTGAACGAGACAAGCTCGAGCAGAGTGGAGGGTTGGTGCACTAAGAAGGATAATATTAGAGTGGAAAGCTATGGTTAGGGCACGATGAAGATGGATGTCATGCAGTAAGAGGAAAATAGTAAGGTGGAAAGGGAAACATGTGTAGATGATATCATCCATTATGATCTTATGGGGGATGGAGCCGAATAGGGAGGTAGTGGTTAACATGAATTTGGATATATTTATGAAATGGGGAATACGGGGAAAAGTGGAGCTAAACAAGGTCAAGAGATATTTTGGGTAGGTATGCCACACATGGGACACCTTAGCGGCAATAAAGAGAAATATTAATTTTATCATTCCCACCAGCGCCAGCCTAATTGGAAATATTAATTTTGATCAATTTTGCCTTATATAATTAAATTATAAATAAAAAAGTGAGTAGAGAGGGTCTAACTCACTTAGTGCAATAAAACATCCTCCCTAGTAGCACAACATTGTGACTTAAAGGGGAGCAAAGGGGGGCCTAAGCACCACATAGAGAGGGGGCCCACGTATGCTCTAGAAGCTACTGCGCAGATGAGGATGAGCACGTGGCAAGAGAGAGAGGCTACATTGGGGTTTTGGAGGGAAACCAACATTATAAAAGATGGAGGAGTCTTCTCATTTCATTCATTCTTGAGTTGATGATTTTTGAGTGAGACATTTGTCATCTTGAGAACGCTATTTGTTTAGCCTGTCTGCAGCACTGTTTAGTGCATTGAGTGTCTCTGGTTGGAGACCTCACCCTTAGCCCTGGTGGACTTCGAGTGATTGCTCGAGCAAGGTTGGTTTTTCACCATTTTGTGAGTCATTTTATTGTTTGGGTTTGTTGCGGAGCTGGAGCTTATAGAGCCTGCGCAGTCACTAGAAGAGAGGACGCAGTCCATTATGGAGGAGCTTCAGATTGGGGTTTTTGCAGGTGATTTAGCCGATATTTTGAGTAGAGGGTCAGCCTTTGCCCATTGGAGGTTTTTGGCGGAGTTTGAGGTAGTGTTTCAACTGTTTCTATCTAGCCACTGTGTAGCGCCTTGGAGGCCAGCGTAATTCACTAGGGAGGCAGTTTCTGGTGATTTCTGAGGTTGGCCATTCTTGGAATGGTTTTTGGATTTTGTTCGGGTTGCTGAGGAGAGGAATTTTGCCGATTTTCAGCTCATTTCGGCAAGGGGATCAGCCCCTAGTTCGACCATTCCGAAGTAAGAGTTAAGAGCAGCTTCCTTTCCATCAGCAACATGAGTAGCCATTTCGTACTTTCCGAGAGTGTTTTCTCACTTTCCTTGAGAAAGATTAGCCTATTGTACTTCATTACATTCCTCATATTAATAAAATGGCTTATCAATTCTTCTCTCTATGTTTTCTCGGATGAGTTGTCGTAGTTGCCATATTCTCTTCTATGATATTATATGTCTCACTATTATTGTTTGAGTGTTCAGTTCTATACCTTCTGGTGTGTTTATCTTTCACTCTTGTCTGAGTCCGCTGTGTAGCCGGACGAACTCTTTTTAGGAGGTGAAATATCTCGTAAATGCCCTCCCAACGACCCTCATAATTTTACCATGTTTCGCAGATATCCCTGCCAAATGGACATGCTGGTATCAGAGCATCAATCTTGAATCAGCCTGCGGGTTTCCAGTTTTCAGTTGCAACTATTTTGGCTATTTTGGTTAGAAGGGCCGACGCAGTTATTGGAGGAGGCTCATTTGTGGGAGCTTCATTGGTAGGATTTTAGATCTGGGGTGTTGGGAAATTGATAGGAGAGCCATATGAGGAGGTTTTGCTGGGATTTTGGAGAGCAACGATTGACAGTAGCAGCTGCAGTGCCAAAAAACGAACTTGGAAGAGTGCCAAACTACAAAGGGTCAGATTTTGAAGGTTGGAATTAGAAGAAACCCTTTCTAGGTTTTGGGCAAGGATCACCTTCCCAAATTCTTAGAATTTTCTGAGCAATTTTCAGTGGGTAAATCAGAGGCCAAAGTCAGGCAAAAGTGTATTCTTGGAGTAGCAGTGCAGTTTCTGGAGGAGCCTGTAGACACAGAACATGAGGAGCCTGTGATAGACGCAGAACAGGAGGAGCCTGTAGACACAGAGCATGAGGAGCCTGTGATAGACGCATAATAGGAGGAGCTTGTAGATACAGAGCAGGAGGAGCCGATGGCAGGTGATGATGATGCAAAGAGATTTGGGGAGATGCTCCTCAAATAAGTACAGGATCTATCAAGGCAGATTGAGGTGATGGGGCAGAGATTCACCATTGTGGAGGCTAGACAGCGTGAAACCCCAAGGGGTTTCCAGATTGGCGAGGGATCAGGCACATCCCACCATTTGCCAGAGCATGATGCCACTCAGTATATGGCATCACATACACCCACACGTTCCACTATGCCCACTTTTCTGGGCGCAGACACAGGGGTAGGAGCACAACAGGAGCCAGAGCCTGGCCACATGGGTGATTATTTCGCCGAGTATCAGGCATATGGGCAAGAGTTCAGGGATGCCCTTCCATTCAGAGATTTTGTTCAGCTCCAGCGGGATAGCAGACCCCGCAACTTTCACACAGGGAACCAGCACCCACATGACGGGGGCTTGCAGCGCACAATGGGCAGATTCCATTTACCGACATTTGACGAGTCATCCAAGCGTTCGGAAAAAGCTTGGGTGGAGAAGTTGGATGCCTCTTTCTAGCTTGACCAAGTATCGGAGGGGGAAACCATCAAAATGGTTACCTCACACTTGGAGGATGAGGGCACACAGGATTGCAGGGAGTTCAAGGATACACCTAGTGTGACACAGGACTCACCCTCATTGGAGACCTCCTTGACCGTGTCGGTTGATATCGTAGTGGAGAAGGTAGAGCCTACCCTAGTAGAGCCATCCATTGAGGTGATGATCAGAGCCGTGTCCGAGTTTTCAGGTGGTAGCAGCACACGACAGATGGGTGAGGTGTCAGGAGATGTATCCACCTTCGATGAGGCACTAGGAGATACAGAGGTATTGGATGATGGTCGCAGACAGAGGTATCATCGGCTTCGGGCAGGCCTTCTAGTTTTGAAGGGGAAGGCCACGTCAATACGGGAGGCCATTTTGTTGTAGGACAGGGAGCTGGAGGGCATGAGAGTGGCTTGTGCCGAGTCGGCGGCCAAGTTGGTCCGCATTGGGGAACGACTCGATTCCCTGATGGTACAACCAGAGGGCACGTTGGGGCGTCAGATCATTCCCCTTCAGGCATGCATGGACGGGACTAGCAGCGTTGTTGGGACACCTCTTCCCATTGGAGAGAGAGAGACAGAGTCACCTAGTCAGATCTCATACGTTGACTTGGTTAGCAGGATGAGACGATCGGGGTTGCACAGGGTGCAACATCCACATGTTGAGGTTGGATGGCGAGAGATTTTGAGTTGGTACCCGGTGGAGTGGGTTATGGAGATGGTGGTGGACCCGGGTGTAGTTCAGCAGGAGTTTCCAGGTGCTGGGAATACAGGAACCCCAGATTGGCATTGGGGTTTAGGCGAGATTACCTATCATTTCCCAAGCAAGTCGGTTGACTATGTCTTGGAGGATACAGTTGGCCTAGCAGTAGAGCATGTGCATCCGCTAGGGGAGTTTCGGTCAGCCCCAGTGGCCAACCGGTTTTTGGGCAGACTCCCTAGCTTGTCTTGGTATGACACTCATACACGGGATCACATGGTGGTCAACATACCTTGGTAGGAGCTTGTCGGAGGAGGTGGCATTGGCAGGCCACCAGATGGCGCCTTGTATGGGGCCAAGGATTCTTCACCTTTGTGTGGGGCACAGAGGACGCAGCGGAGCTGAGCAGTGGTGGTAACACTACTGACACATAGGGAGATTCACTTCTCGGACCCCTCGAGGAGGGTTTGGAGTGATGATCCATTCGTCGGCGGGTATAGTGATGTGACGGTGGAGACGATGATACCGATTGGGGGTAGTCCGACATGTAGAGGCATAGCTCTAGGTCATCACATCCAGGGATGTGTGGGAGCCTCTAGCATTGAGCAGTGGACTACCGGTGGACATGGAGTTGCATGGTGGTGTACTGTAGTGTGTGGGACTGCATTGTGGAGTAGGGGTGTCCTACATCACATTGAGAGAACGCAGGGAGAGACCAATGCCTGGACACAGTCAGGGCACGAGATAGTACAGGGTGGTACAACAGTAGCATGGGGTATCCAGCAGTATACAGGGGTATGCCTTAGTGTGCAGTGGCATGTCGACGAGTACAGGGATGATCGGTGGTATGCGAGGGCGTATGGTGCTGCACAGCAGGGTCTTAGAGCATTGCCTCCAGGGAGACTCACGGACAGGGACACCGGGCTTACCTTTGGGGGTATTTCACCCAAGATCGATGGGGAGAAAGATGAGCGATACTTGACGGTATCTATGGGGACTCACGCACCTGACCCTCTACCACATCACTCACGGGCACAGTCAATTTTGTCGATGTCCCTTGGCACCTTGGGCATGAGTAGCGGGGTACGCGAGGCTCACCCAAGATATTTGGATGACACTCAGCACACTAGGGGAGAGACTTCTCAACAGTGGCACTGGGTCGAGGCGCTAGTTGACAGCGACAGGTTAGAGGATGAGATGATCCTCTGCAGGGGTGGCACATCAGTCATCGCTGAGCCTATGCTTGGGGAGCAGGTCATGAGCGAGATATGCGTCATTTTTCCCTCAGGGCATGTCGAGATCATGCATGAGCAGAGGATACTGGGTACAGCAGAGGTAGCATCCTGCCCTGCATATCAGACGTACACTTTATCGAGAGTAGTATTAGAGACTTCACGTATGAGGTGGTGAACAAGGTAGGAATAGAGGGCATTCCTTCAGATGTAAGTGAGGAATCCTTTTCATAAGGACTTCCATAGGAACACGTGAGAGTTATGGGAGCAAGAGCAAGAATATAGAGATGGTGGGGATAGTAGACCGGAGTCAGACTGTGCTGTTCAGGGTGAGCAGTCACGGGACTCTGCGGGAGATACTCTGGATGAAGAGTCACTTGTGACGATTCAGCTAGAGTAGCAGGTGATGGAGCCTGAGTCGACAGAGGAGAACGCTATTCACATCAGGCACGATATTCCTTTGGGGGAGAGCCATATGGGTGCCCACATTGAGCCTATGGGGGATATGCGGCTAACATTGGGGTCAGGCATTAAGGTGGGACAGTCAGATGCATTGACATCGAGTACGATGACAGTAGTTGCAGATCCATATCCTCTGCAGGTGCTGGAGGTTGATGGGATTGTTCTGCAGGGGGCCAGTACACAGCGGGAGCATGACATTCCTGATCACGAGTGGGAGGAGATTTTGGATATGGTGGAGCATCCATGTTTGGGTCAACACAGGGATGAGGCGCAGATAGACATACACGCAGTCAGCAGAGCTGCAATGTTTTTAGAGGGTAGCTCTCTCAAGGAGTACATCGATGGAGCTTGCAGCATATCTTGCCCACTTTGGCCCATTATAGAGAGAGGGGCTCCCTTCTACAAGCAGCTTTCATTGGCAGATAGGGCATAGCAGTGGGAGTTGATTATGAGCTGGTGGCAACACGCCAGACGTGTTCCATATGAAGTTGTTGTTGCTACATCGGATTCTTCTTCCAGGATGGACTGGTGGGAGATCATGAGTTGGTACCCTCTTGATGGTACGGTATTCTTCATAGGGAGCACAGTGGATCAGGGGCCCTTGGACATAGCAGATGTTACAGATTCCAGCTGGCAGGGGGGCACAGGTCGTCATTTCTTCAGCACTCAATCCTGATTTAAGCAGAGTAGGATCAGCGTGGGATTGAGTCAGGACTTGGATTGGAGAGAGGTGATGATTCAGACGCTTGATGGGATGTTTCCATGCTCGTCGCATACAGCGCGTAGGGGTCATGGTATTCACTCCCGAGCATAAGTCATACGAAAGTGGATAGAAGAGCCGTGGGACTTGGGCGATTATTGGCCATGGTGGTGATGGGATCCGGGAGGATTGTTGGTTGGTTGGTACCATGAGAGATCAGTTTGGGATCCTGGCATTGAGAGATCCCTTCATATCAGGGTGATGCAGAGGACAGGGAGGTTTCAGTGGCGCATCTGGAACCCAGGCACATTTTGCAGTGTCGGTGGGGAGCATCAACTAGAGAGGAGGCTTGTTCAGGAATTGCTTGAGGACAAGCAATTTTTGGCGGGGAGGACTGTAATATTCCCAATTAGCAGCAGCTAATTGGAAATATTAATTTTGATCAATTTTTCCTTATATAATTAAATTATAAATAAAAAAGTGAGTAGAGAGGGTCTAACTCACTTAGTGGAATAAAACATCCTCCCTAGTAGCACAACGTTGTGACTTAAAGGGGAGCCAAGGGGGGCTAAGCACCACATAGAGAGGGGGCCCACGTATGCTCTAGAAGCTACTGCGTAGATGAGGATGAGCACGTGGCAAGAGAGAGAGGCTACGTTGGGGTTTTGGAGTGAAACCAACGTTATAAAAGATGGAGGAGCCTTCTCATTTCATTCATTCTTGAGTTGATGATTTTGGAGTGAGACTTTTGTCTTCTTGAGCACGCTGGATGTTTAGCATGTCTGTAGCACTATTTATTGCATTAAGTGTCTTCGGTCGGAGATCTCACCCTTAGCCCCGGGGGACTTCGAGTGCCTGCTCGGGCAAGGTTAGTTTTTCAGCATTTTGTGAGTCGTTTCATTGTTTGGGTTTGTTGCGGAGCTGGAGCTTATAGAGACTGCGCAGTCACTAGGAGAGAGGACGCATTCCATTGTGGAGGAGCTTCGGATTGGGGTTTTGAGAGACGCTAAGACGGAGCTGCAGGGTCGCCTTTCCCAAAGGAGGATTTTCGCAGTTTGAGGCGTGTTTCAACTATTTCCATTTGGCCGTACGTGTCGCCGCATAATTCCCCGAGGAGGAATTTTCCGGGTTTGATTTTCGGGGTTGGCCATTCTTGGAATGGTTTTTGGATTTTGTTCGGGTTGTTGAGGAGAGGAGGTTTGTCGATTTTCAGCTCATTTCGGCAAGGGGATCAGCCCCTAGTCTTTAGTCCATTCCAGCAGTAGCAGCTACACGGCAGTTTTCCATCAGCTGGGACATAGTTCATAGAGCAGCCATTTCTGGTATTCTCTGAGAGTGTTTTCTCACTTGCCTTGAGCAAGATTAGCCTATTGCACTTCATTACATTTCTCAGATTAATAAAATGACTCAGCATTTCCTCTCTATGTTTTCTAGATGAGTTGTCATAGTTGTCGTATTCTCTTTTTATGATATTATATGTCTGCTACACTATTATTGTTTTGAGGCGTTCTAGTTCTATACCACTTGGTGTGTTTATCTTTCACTCTTAGACAGAGTCTGGAAAGGGTCGGGTAGCCTCCGGATCTCGTCCTCTTTTCAGAGGCGAAATATCCGGTAAATGCCCTCCCAGTCTATCTCTGGTTTTGAAGTGTTCAGACGCATATCCCCGAAATGATATTACATCAATAGCCTTCAATATAGTTGATTTATTAAGATATGATGATTTCAAGAGAATTACACTAGTTATAAAATAGTCGATCAAAGAACAAGAAAAGGTTGGTCATTGGTCGAAGATCATAATTTTTTGTAAGCTAAAGTATAGATTTTGTCTTTGTACCATTTTATTTGTTTACAATCAGGGAGTTGGAGTCAAGTCTGTCACTTCTTAGCAATAGAATTGTAATGGGTTTAGTTATTTATTATATAATTTCATTATAAGTGGTTTATGGTTTAGGTTTCCTGTAATCTAATGTTGTCATAGATGGATGGAGAGCCTGAAATTGGTGTATGGAAATTTGGGTTGTTTTTCTTCTCTGTTAATACGTGTGTGTGAACTATTGTTGCAGAAATTTTTGTAATACTTTGATAATTATAAATTTTGGTTTTGGAAAACCTTTGAGCTCTTTTTGATGCATAGTTCTGTGAATGCTTGGATGAATCTTGCAACTGTGTAATTTTTATATATAGTAAACTAACAATTGCACCACATGTTGCAAAAGAAGCACCATAAGGAAACAACATAGGAAAGAGTAGCCTAGAAGAAATAAGTTGTTGCAGAGAAGGAGCCATTGTGAAGGAATGAAAGGCATTTTTTTCTTCCATGGAAGCAGGTTGTGGAGGTTTCAAAGATATTGTTGATAAGATTTAAAATTTTGTTATATATATTGAAACAGTAAATTGTGGGTGAAAAAATATATATAAAACAACATAATATGTTCACATATATAAAAAATTTGTTATAGATATTGAAATAGAAAATTGGGGGCAAAAATCCCTTGGTGATTAATAATCCTCTGAAACAAGCATGAAATGATTAACAAAAATAGAGTTTATTCCAAGTTCATCTAAATATTCGAGCATTAACTTTATTCTTGTCGTAAATTTTATATTGTATATGAATAACAATAGTCTCGGTATACCCATCGATGCAGGTGCCTAATTCGATACCGGAGGTGGTAGTTCCACTACGTGGAACATGGCCTAGCCACATGGCCATGCATGGGGCCTGTCCTGTAGTCCTTAAATGTACCAGTTGCTCACCTCAAGTTAACATTACTGTCTCTGCCTCACACCTTAACGCCCTCCGGTCCGCAGGCCTCATCATTACTTCATGTCGTCGCTCCCTCCTTCGCTGTCATTCGCATCATGTTTCCTTCTTTTCTGATCTTTATCTACTCAAAGCTGCTCTTTGCCCTCCGAGATCCTTTACTTCATCTTAAGCAGGTCTCAACACCTCATCACACCTACCATCCCACTTCCTTGTTGTCTCTCCATGCCAACCACCCCACAGCCTCAACGCCTCTACAAGCCAGCCTCCCCACTATCTCTCCTACTCAACCTCACGCTCATTCCTGCTCAACCATGTCGCGGAGGCATAGAATTAATTTCCAATGAGGTTGAGGTAGGGGCCAGTCCTCATGCCCATCCATCTCAATTCACACAAATAGTCGCTCCCCACCTCCTGAGGAAAATTCATCTCGATTCCATTATTAATTGTCCTTGGACAAACCTCGATTCACTGCCACCATCACTGTAAGCTTTCAGGAGATGCCTTCGAGCTCTGTTAGGTCTGGTTCTAGAAAATATCCCAGGAAATCAACAATTTCTCTGGCTCCCCCTCAGCACTCTTGGAAATCTGAGGCTCTGCCAGTCAAACCAGGACCGCACTCCTTAAGTAGGAAAGGTAGTGGCAAGGACAGTCTAGAACGCTTTGTGGATAAGAAGAGGTAAGACAGTGGCAACCTTGTGTGCGTCACTACCACGTCTGAGCTGAATCCACAAAATTCGAAGAAATACGAGGATTCTTCTTATGATTATAGGTGTCTTATCAGTGAAGAACCTCTGACATAGCCTCACGACACTTAGCATGAAATACAACCACAGAAATGAGAGGTTACATATCTCTGTTTTGTTTCATATCTCAGATATCATGTTTTTCCTGAACCATTTGGCAAACTCTTGGTCTTTTTTTTGTTAAAGCTGGTTTCCATACTAAGGGCAGAGATTTTTGGACCAGTTTCACCATCTGGGGCTGTCAAAGTTTTGTCTCTCTGAACTCTGCTCCCTCCAGAATTGGCTAGCATAGCAATTCTGGAGGCAAGCTTCGAATGTATATTATTTGAAAATTAATAGATTAGTCCTATTTAGAAAAAAAAAAACAATACTCTTGGTATACAAAAAAGTGAATGCCATTTTAATATGGAGATATTTTTGGAAGGAGATATTGTTCTTTATGTTATGGTTTATTTTCTTAACTCCAAACCTGGTTTATTCTTTCTCTATATACATAAGAAACAAAAAATACAAAGTAATTTCACAATTTTAAGTTATAGTTTTATATTTTATAATTACAAATCTAGTTTCTTATTAAACTATTTTACACACATCTATTTATTCAAATAAATTATATTGTGAATATGTTTTCTCCTATTATTTTCTTACAAAATTATTTTACTCCCTACTAATTAAAAACACTTTATTAATAAAGAATTGAATGCTAAAGAACTGTTTTTTTTATGTATAAATTATTTGTTTTATATGTCATTGAATTTCCATTACCTATTATCTTCAAACCCCATGGGGAGGTATTGAACATGGGAACCAACTTTAGGTAAATAAACACTCATATTGTCAACATGGAAAAAAAAAAATTTCTAAAATTCTCTTACCTAATCATATTTTTAAATATATAATTGAGTTCCATTTATTAAAAACAAAGGCAATATTAAGAACCTCCTAGAGTTATAAAAGGTAATTGACATGAAAAATAAAAAATCTCCTGATGAAAACATACAAATTTTAATCTTAATTAAATCATTAAAAAAGTAAAAAGGGATAATATAAAGTATCACAATTTTCTTATCAGAACTAAATTCTCCTATATGAAGCAATGACGGCTTTCATCAGTTCAAGAGCAGTAAAAACAAGTTTACCGAGAAAGCACTGAGAGAGATTTCGAAACAACTGTTGAATTGGTGAAATGTCTTTCTCTATAGTGTTGGATATTGGGGTGAACATGTCTTTCTCTATGGTGTTGGATATTGGGCATAGGCAACTATTGAATTGGTGAACATGTCTTTCTCTATGGTGTTGGATATTGGGCTGGTGTTAGATATTGGGCATAGATTTCTTGATCTTGTATACAAGACTGTAAATTTGCATGTAGCTTATACTACATTAACCATGAAATCGTCAACATTTAGAGCACACTTGCCATCACATTTGTAGAGAAATTTAGAATAGAGTATCACATTTTTCTTATCATATCTAAATGTTCCTATATGCAACAACTACCTTGTGCCTCATAGTTTAAATTTGTGCATGGAGGAGGAGAGGGGTGTCAAGGTGCAAGCTAGCATAAGAAGAGAAATAAGACTCTTGTTTGGGACTTGAGATAGATTCATTCTCTGCACATTTAGACTCAAAGCTTAATAAAACAAAACTCATCATACTTTGAATTTTTTACATAATATCTTAAAAATTAGAATATCAATTTAATACATTTTACTCAATTACACATTTAGCAATATTCATTTTAAAAAATACAAATATAAATTACTATTTTAAATAAAAATATTAAAACACATTTAAAAATATTCATTTAAAAAAATACAAATACAAATTACTATTTTAAATAAAAATAGTACAAAGAATCACATTAATTACCATGGCCCTCCTGTAACTTCCTCTTATTACTTTTTAAATATCTTTTACAATACTTAATGTTTGTAACTTATTCTTATTCACATAGTGTCAATTTTGTAAAACTCCTATTTTTTATAGCTTTGTGGAAGGATAGAGTATCTAAATTCCCTTACCCTTTAAGAAGCATCATCAATTATTGTACTACCCACCTCTACATCTAATATATACATCTTAGGTTATTCTAAATTTATCAAAGAGTATAGAATGTTTAGTGTGATGTTCTATGTTCACTAAAATTCCCATGATGTCCATAACTATGTATGGGGTTCATTGCAACCTTGGATATATTTTGTGAGTTGTGATTTTTTTTCTTGTGGCTAAAACTTATTTTTGGTTGTCATCTTGTTATCATGATTCAAAACATTGTTATCATCTCAGATCCTTATAGCATTAGATATATATTGTGAGCTAATGTGATGTTTTGTTTGTCACAATGATTCAAAAATAAGTTATTATACCACACTATTGACTATCTCATTGTCTGATTTGTTTATGAACCCTTTAAAAAAACCACAGGAACATTTAATTTTACACTCTGATCTTCCCAACATGGGTGGCGGTTTCAAAAATTGGAGAGCAAATTGAGCGGTTATTGTTAGAAATTGTTGTATAAGATGGGAAATTTGGATGGTTTGTAGAGAATATCGATGTCATAATAGATATCTATTTTGAATTTTTAGTGTCTCTGGACACCATGCATCTAATAGGATCAATTTCAACTGAGAACATAAATTGATCAGTATGTGAATGATAGCATGTGACATCGCTGGCCATTTTATTATTATTGTGGATTAGGTTACAAACTAATACTTTGTGAAATACCTAGTCATTTTCTTTGATTGTGGATCAGGTTATAAACTAGAATACACTCTCTCTTCAGAAGACTCTACAATATATATTGGATGAAGGGAATGGTTATGATAAAACTTGTAAAAGAACCCCTTAGGGTTATGTCAAGTTACTCTATCATTAATTACATAGTGTCAATTTTGTAAAACTATAATCTACAGTAAAGGCTAAGTGAGTTTTTTTTTTGTAAGTTTTGTTTGAATTGAAAAATAAAAAAAATTATAAAAGCTAAAATTATGTAGTGAAAAACTTTGTTTAAAATTTCAGAATAAAAATTTGAGTAAGTTTGACATTATATAATATGAAATTTATTTATGATTATAAAGAAAAAATCATGTAATATTTTTTAGCTACAATTAGGTAATTAAGGATATGTATATAGTTTTTTTTTAATAGAATAAATTTGATATTCATTAACAAAAAAAAATCGGATAGATTATGTAGGTAGTTACAAATTATTATGTAGTTACAAACTATTACAATTAAGTACTAAAGGTAAATTGAGTGTTACTTAAGAAATGAGAATGATGAACATTCATCATTATTGATCAAGATAAATCATTTCCAGTGAAATAATTTACTAAACTATATTCTACATGAATACCATGGGTCAATACCATGGCTTGTTTTTATAATTTATTATTATTTTATTTATTATTTTTGTTTTTTATTTTATTTTGACATAGTCAAAATGTTGAACATGACTTTACAACATTTCTACTATACACCTAAAATCAATCTAACTTATTAAAAAGAAAAGAAACTAACATTATAAAAAAAACATATAAAACTATTTACGTGTGGATCTAATGGCCTAAAACATTTCAATTGTCTAGCATTTGATCCAATGGCTCAGACATGGACACATTGGCAGCTAGGGAATTTGTTTTCAAATAAGGTCAATACCATGGGCTGTTTTTATAGTTTTTTATTATTTTTGTTTTTTATTTAGTTTACTTTTATTTTTATTTTTGTGTAATTTGACATAGTCAAAATGTTAAACACGACATTACAAAATTTCTATTATACACCTAAAATCAATCTAACTTATTAAAATGAAAAAAGAAAAACTAACATTATATAAAACAAACATAAAACTATTTACTTGTGGATCTAATGGCCTAAAACATTTCAATCGTCTAACATTTGATCCAATGGATCACACATGGACACATTGCCAGCTAAAAAAGTTGTTTTCAAATAATAACGCCTTAAAACGTAAATATGGTTTTACTTATTTTTTGATTTTTAATGGTTTATATCTCTGTGAATTAATTCTAATTTTCATATTGTTCATATGTTTCGGAGTGGTGTTTTACGGTGATGATGTGATTTGGTATGGACATGTAGTATTATACTTTTTAAACCTAGGTGAATGAGTGCATTTGCCGCTCGATTGCTAAACTATGGAGTTTTGGTCAGTATCATGTGTAAGCTGCGATTGTGTAATAGTTACAGATCTATTAGCGTCTACGGTTGACTAGGTTCTATCATATGAATTCCATGTTGAAGGACTCACACCACACATAATCATTACGAGCTTGCACAAGGGATGGATTAATCAATTTTTGGAACTATGCACTGTGCACAGCAAGGGAAGAGTGTTGTAGTATGTGTAAGTGAGGAGCAACAAGCCGCAGCCATAAGATAATCCTATAATACTCCGAAAAATCAGTACCAATAATCACTCATTAGCGTCTCAGGTGAGACATTACTCAATTTTTGGGTGTTTCCAAAAGCGACAATTTTAAGTGGGTCTTTGTTGGCAATTGTGTCACAAATCTCAAGTCTGTTAGTATCTCATGCGCCACCAACCCCTTATCTTGGGATTGTATGGTAACGATCTCTTTCTACTAGGATCAGATAATCTGATACGGATTTCTGAGGAGGACATTTTTTCGGAGTTTGAGATGAGGGATATTTGATTGATGCACTAATTTTTTATATTGGAGGTCTGGAAATATCGAAGATATGTTTTCTCTAGGCAGAGATGAGATTCTAAGGATACTCATGAAGGATATGAAGGATTCTAAGGATTATATATATACCTATGATACATAATTTAGGAAGTTAAGTGATTATAATTTAGGAAGTTAAGTGATTATAAGGGTGATTTTTTGGATCCCACCTTATATAGAGGGTTAATATGGTCTTTGATATATATGGTCAAAACTAGGTTAGGTATTTTCTTTGACTTTGAGGCCCAGGAGAGTTCAATGGGTGGAAACAAAGTATGCCCTCATGAATGTTTAGGGTAAAATGGAGTATGTACTATGATATACTATAATTGTTGGAGAAAATTTTTAGGGATATAAATTTTTTTAATGGGAAGGGATTTCAATGGATAGGAAGAGTACTTTAGCATGTTTTTCCAACTTGGTACCAACTATGATCTCATGGAATAGAAGGAATTAGAACTCAGTGGAACTTATCTCAATAGAATACGAGTGTGAGTATATGGTAGTGAGCCTGACAAGTTGTGAGGCAATATGACTTTAAACTATTCTCACATAATTATTTGGTCATCAGATGGGGCACACCATGATTTAGTATGACAATCAAAGTTGTATTAAGCTCTCTAAGAATCGAGTGTTTTTCAATCAGTCCAAGCTTATAGAGGTCATAAACCACTTCATCATCAACAAGTTCTAGAGAGGTGTTGTGAGACTACTGTGCATCTCCACAGAGGATAAGGTAATATATATTCTCATGAAGCCTCTACTGAATGCGAAGTTTATTTTTTTATAGAGACATGTTGGGGGTTGTCGAGAATCCCTTCCTTGCTAGGGCGGAGTGTTAATTTTTTAGCCTCTGAAGCTATTATACATTGACTTGGTGTATTAACATGTATAATATATTTTATCTCCTATTATTTGGTTACTTGATGGAGTAAGTTACTTATGATTTCTTTCATAAGGTTAACCTAGGGAAAGTACAATAATTAATTTAACTAATTATTGTGGGCTATTAGGCCAAAGTTATAATGATAAATATTAAAATTATTGAAGTGACTTAGTTATAATCTAGACCAATGATCTTAAGTGAGTCTTAGGATTTAGTGAAAACGATTCATTACTTAAAATATTAGGGTAAGGGATTTTGAGTTAATGAAATTATAAATAATCCTAAGGGAGAGGCGAGGACACAATTGTTGACGAAGAACTTTTCTCAAAAGTGAGAGGCTCAATTAAACTAAATAGATGTGAGGAGAATTGTAGCAAGGATTTTTAGGAGGAAGTTATAGGAATTAAAAATCTAGGAGATAGAGGTTAAGTTAGTTGAAGAGGAGGGTTGAATTGTTGGAAGAGGGCCAAAATATCTAGAGGATGAATTTCTCAAGTGTGCAGTGGTCATAAGAGGGAAAAGGGAGTGTATGAATTTTTGGTGAGGGAGGAATTTTTTTTAAGAGGTCAAGTGTTTTTAGTAAAGCTAATTTCTAGGGGGGGCTTTGCTTTAGGCAACAATTTCCCAGTGGGGTCAAGTTCTAGGTTTGAAGAACATGTACTTTCTCTGTATATTCTGTATCGCACTAGGCCTAAATTTATTTGAGAAATTTAATATGAAGGAAGATTGTATTAGGAAAAAAAAATTGTTTTAGTGTGATTGATTTACATATTTTCCTTTCGCTATCTTTTATTTTCTAATTTAAATCTATAGCAATTTGTTTATTTTATCATCAATTTACTAAATATTTGACATAAATTTTTTATGTGTTCTTAATAAATTGTTGAAGTAAAGTAAATAAGATCTGGTATAAAATAATTAACAAATAATCAAATGTTTTTTATGATTGATGTCATTGCATTGCTCATATATTTTCATTAATCTCCCTACTCTATAATTTCTCATCGAATCTACCTTGTCATTGAATTTGTTGACTCTTTACTAGAACAAGGGCTATATAAGTTATTCGTGGTTGAACTTATTGACTCTATACTTGAGGAAAAATTATCTTCTTGTCTTTGTACCTACGAACTTGGCAATATTAGTTGAGGGAATTGTTGTTCTAAACATTCCACATATTCATATATTGGGAGAGATGGATTTATGTTATCTATTACTTCATTTTTCTAATCATTCCAAAAAAAATCCTCAAAAAAATTTACATCATTACTCGCTCCAAATTTCTTAGTAACTATATCATACAATTTGTAGACTTTGGACAACTCACTATACCTTATGAGATTGTATTTTTCACACTTTTTGTCAAGTTTCCTCCTACGTTCTTACATGTATTAAAAAATTTAAACATAAAATTTCAGCCACGGGAAAATTATAATGGTTCAAAATTTTTATGATAAAATATTTAAATATTACATATTTTCTAGGTTCTCTCTCACACAAAATTATATATATGAAGATAATTTACCCCATGATTTCTCTACAATCCTTCGAATTTTCACATACATTATGGAATGAAGCTCCACATAGCATGGTTTCACCCATTTTTCTAATATTACATATTTTTCACACACACAATTATATATATGAATATAATTTACCCCAAAATTCCTCTATAATTCTTCGAATTTTCACATATAGTATGGAATGTAGTTCCACTCATCATGATTTCACCCATTTTTCTAATTTTACATATTTGTTTAGGGGTTTTCTCTTTTTTATTATATATTTAATATGTATAACATATTACCCTATATATATACCATTTTGTTATGCTTCAAATTCACTAATATTTTATGGAATTAAGCTCCAATAATCATGATTTCACCCATAACTTTTATGAAGTATAAAATTGACTAATAGAATGCACCTATATAAAATATTTGATCAAACCCTATAATGAAGTCTTCAAATTGTAGAATTTTAGTGAATGTGAGCTTATGCATATCCCTTAGCCATGATAAATGTTCTTTGCATCCTAAACATGGATGGACTCACAAAAACATATTATAAAAATGTTGGAAATGAAATGCACTATTGAAATATTTATAATTTTCTCCTTTCCATAAATAAGTTACATTTCATTATTTATTTAATTTCTAAATTTTTTCCTTATTTTCAAAATATTTATTATTGCAATAATATAGTGTGGTTTTCATTACTTTCCATTATTTATAGGAGTTTGAATTATGATTAGTATACTATATAAATAGAGCTCGTAAAAAAGAAAAAGAAAACATTGTTAATCGTGAATACCCATGCTGTGATGTACACACCCACTAATTCCATTCGGTATGTGAATTTCCTTTTACCCTAAATAAACATTTAATCCAGGGGCAACACACATATTCGGTTAAATATATTTATTTCTATAACATTTAAGGTGGTGGCTTTTGGAGTTTCATATTCTCTTAATAATAGTAACGGATTAGAGTGTTAACAAAGCTACTAATTTAATGATAATTTGGCTATCTTGTTTTTTAGGTTTTATTTAGTGTTGTTTTTTACAGTTGTTTTGAAAAGTGGTCATACAACATCATCATTTTTAATTTTTTGGTTAAAATTCTAACATTTTCAACTATGACGTTAAAAATCAATATCATAGCTATAAAAGACATCACCCTTTCTTTTTAGTATTAAAATTCCAAAATCTTTGAATAATAACATTAAAAAACATTTTTTTATAGAATTAGCACCTAATGCTTTTCTACCTTCTTCCGAGATATCATTATTTTCATCCTTATTTATTTTTCATTTTGTATTAATTTATTTTGGGGATAACATTTGTAAAATAATTTCTTTGACAAAAACACATTGAAACAAGAAATTTTAAATAAAATATAAACATAAAAGATATATTATATGATTTTATTATTATTATTATTAATTGAATCTCTATTCAATAATTTAGATTAAAAATAATTTAATTGAAAAAAAATTGCAAATAATATCTTTAAAAAAAGGAATCAAATAAAAAATATTTTGTTTTCTTATTAAAAATTTGAAAAAACGTATTTTTTTTTAAGGGAGAAACTTAAAAAAAAAAAAAAAAAAAACATTAAAAAAAAATACTCAACCTTACCCTCTAAAACTAAAAAAATGCCCCCGATAGAGAGCGTTCAAGAAACGTAACTCTCCCAAAATGAAGGTGAGTTCCATAGGAATAAATAAGGAAGGAAAGTTTCCTTTCATCTATTAGATTGCATGGTCTCCAGTACTCCACATTCTAGAAGTGGGTCAATCCTATCTTAGGAAAATGTGAATGATTCCACGTTCCATTGTGTGGAGTCTAGGAGTTGTATGTTCAACATAGATCTCACCTTGTAGAGGAACTTCAAAACTCATAATGGCAAGAAAGGGTGAAAATAAAAATCATAATGCTAATGGGTGGCTAGAAAAGGAAAAGAAGGGATGTCTCAATGATGGTTGCATAGATATAACTTATTAACAATGGATAATAGGGAACTAGGATGGCATTGTTGGTTAAAAAAAGTTGCTCTATGAAATTATTGAGGAATGTAGGATTGGAAATATTCATTAGCTGGAATCTCTCTAGGAGAATATATATAATTTTTAGAGAAACTTGGAATAATTACCAACTTTATAGGTTTCATCTTACATTCAACCTAATTTTGAATTTCGCTTCATTTCTGGAAATCCCCTTCACTACATTCAATTCAAAATTTACTTTTGTGGGCTTCTGGTTTTTTATTCCTTCCCTAAGAATAATAATTTTGTGGGGTTTTTATTCCTTCCATAAGAATAATAATTTTTCCTGTCTTGGTCTTATTATTGAGGTGAATTCACTTCTCTCTCGTGATTCTTTATTTTTCCTTTTTTATATCTTTCTTTTTATTTTTTCTCTTGTTATTGGCTAGTTTCATCACTTTGTATTTAGATCTGTCACAATATACTTTGATTCTCTCACCCCTAGCTCTAGTTTGGTCCACCCTCTCTAGTTTTATATCCTATTATTTCCCCTATATTATTTCAATTGCTTTGTACAAAATATTCCTCCTTTGGTTCCCTTCTGCAATCCTCTTGCTTGGCTTCCCCCCTTCCTTTTATCATAGGGAGGCACTAGTTAGAAACTCCTAGTGCAATGACATATGAGTATGCATTTATCTATCCCCTCCTTATGATTATATCCCTCTTTTAACCCCCCAAAATGTGGGATCAGCTAATTTATTGGGTAGCCATGGATTTCTCTATGGAAATAGTCCCTATAGCTATTCAAAGAGCCATTTTAGACATGGAAGAATAGGTTCAACAATCTAGATGTTACATTCTAGAAAAGAATGGAGATTGAGAAGCTAGGGACCATATTATGGATGAGGGGAATTCCACCTGGGCTAGAACTACCCATTACATGTTAATTGTAAATCTCTATTGGAACTTAAGGACCCTAATGGCAAATTTTCTCACTGATAGGGAAGATACATATCAAGATCTGATCACATGCATGTGATAAGATAAAGTTAATAGGCTCAACAAAAAATCCACTCTCCTTGCCCAGAACTTGACAAACATTAAATTTTCCTCCTCTCACAATGAAAACAACCCACAACCATGAAATAAAACTATTACATTAATTTTATTAGTATGATTATGAATATAGATTGTATTTTATGTGAAAGAAGTAGGTTTAGATTATTAGAATCTCAAATAGTCAACAATATTGACAACCTTAGAATTTTGAATCTCAGGTTTCGCAAATAGCTGACCAATAGCTAGAATTAATTGTGTGTATTAGTTTTTTTAAAGTAATAATACTTATCTAATGTTAAAAAAAAAAATGCACCTGCATACACACATAACACAAAAAAAAATATTAAAAAAAGAAAAGAAAATTAAATAAACTATTAATATAATTGAAAAGAAAGAAAATTTTATACACATATAATTGGAAATAAAAAGAAATAAATAAACACACACACACATATTAAAATTTCCAATTGGGATATTGGAATTATTTGTCTTTTAATTAGAAAAGGTTAATTGCACACAAATAAATTTTCAACTAGTGTAGGTCTTTATATTTCAAGGTTAGTATGAAAAATATATGAAGGTAGAACCTAATAACTAATAATGATCAACCCAAACTCTCTTTCTAATATCATGGCACTCAATCAAAACATGGGTGGATGTAACTCTTCACTCCTTGCACACGAAAATCATCGTTATAAAACCCTCAAGCATTCAATTTCAATTCATACAGTATTGAAATTGAAATCAATTTTGAAAAATGAACATCACTAGATTATTCTAGACCACATATTACAAGAAAGGGAAATAACACTCCTGGAAATAAATTTATAAACCATTCAATCAGCCTCACATAATTAATAGGCCCATTGAAACCATCCAAACCATAAACTCTATAACATATAGAAAATTAATCAGTCTAGCACTCTATTTAGGAATAAATCACAAAACTTCAGTAGAAATTGAATAGTAATAGCACATGAATTAAAAGGGATTGATCCAAGGACTATGTTGTCACACAAACATTCTACATCGAGTATTTTACAAACTAGTTGGAAATCAGTAACTACAATATATAAATGAATGTTTTTAACAATGATAAAATAGCACTAAACATAATATGTAATGAACATAATATGTGATTGAATTCAAATACAAATTATACACTACTACTATTGTTGGAATTAATGGAGAAAGGTAGATTTAGATGTCTATTTTGATGAGGATAGGATTGAGACTCTAAATTAGATCTTAGATCCTACTATCTAGGGAGTGGTTCAAGCCACCCTCTTTGTGTGCAAATATATATGTATGAGGTTCTTCTACATGAAGGATTAGTTCATTTTTGTGCGGATTGCTTGGGCACTCTCTAGGTATCTGACCTGGAGAACTCATTTAGATTAATAGAATTCAGCTTTTAACATGGTATGGGAGCTTCGGGTCGAAGCAAAGTGGACCTGTACTATGTAGGGATCTGAGAACATAAGGATTCGTACAGGATGGCTGCTTTGTGAATGCAAGTTGGAGAATTTTTTGCGGCGTTCGACGCATAATAGCGTATAGAAATTTGAGAAGCTGATTTTTGTGATCAATTGGTTGGCAGGCTTGTTGCTACGTGAGCCGACGGTGTTGGCTCCCTAACCAACCGAGGCTCCAGGTGAAAATTTTCTACGATTTCAAGGCGGATTTGATTTCAACAATTTTTTTTTCAATAGGAAATTAAAAAGTTCATGGGACGTGGGATTTTTCAACGATATCACTGGTAAATATGTAGATCAACTTTGGGAAGAATATAAGGCTAAGTTTGGAAATTCATCTCAACGATCATTACTCTTCGACCTCGATTGGATGTCATGCCTATCCTTACTTCCAATTTGATGAGGTATATGAATAATCTAATGGATTGAAATCCCTGACCTTGTAACAAAATTCTCATCTCAGTTACTGTAGATAGAATTAAGAGGTCTACCGAGATCGAGTGGAATCACCAATGATTTTCTGTGTCCTTTTTTTTTCTGAGTTCATGGAAAGAGCATTGTGGAGCTGCAAATTTAGAATGGCAATGAGACTCTCGAGTCTCTATCGAAGTCTCCTCAACTTACAGAGGGAGGAATGCTGACATGTGGAATTTTATTGACGATGTTGACGTTTTCATGCTGAACTTACGTTGAGGCCGTAGAACTATTTTATGAGGCTATTGAATGGGCGTAATGAAGTGGTTGTAGATTTAAATATGCACTAATTCTGAAACATCGTGTTAGCTCGTTTCCAAATATGTGATTCGACCTGTGCGTGGAGCAATGCAGATAAAGTTTTGACTAAAGATGTGGCATGGGACTGAGAATGTTGACCAAAAAAAAATGTTTAATGGCATTGTCAAGGCCAATTTTGGTGGTTGATTATGTTCAAGGAGCTACAACTATTATTAAAGGGTGCACTCGAGTGAGGTTGCATCAGTGATTTTCTTTAGATTTGGTTACATGGCATAGAAGCCACAGTCTACAAGGTTTTATAGTTGAAGATCTACCAAAGGGAGAATTTGTCTTCCTGCATGTTAATGGGGTTGTTGGAGCTCGTTACAGGACCGAGTGGAGTCAAAAAGAAATCTTGAAGCAAGACAAAGCTAGAGTTTTCCAATATGAATACACTTTTAGACATATTTGAACCTGATGATATTTTCTTCATGAGGCTTGGTGGTTTTATTAACGACCATGATTATCGAGAGATAATATATGTTATGAAATAGTGTGAGATTGAAGACTCACGAGTTGTTCCTCATGAAGGATGTAAAGAGGAACATATGGTTGAAGATCAAGAAAACCCATTAGTTGTTCATGAGGAAGCAAGTAAAGAGAAACCTATTGTTGAAGATCAATTGGACGAGCCACACGAAGCTGATTGCAAAGACTTGGCAGAAGAAGACAAAGCTGGAGAGAATTCAAACTATGATGATCTCATGAATATTTCTATTTGTGCAGATGTTCGCAACAACAAGGAAAAAGAAACAAAATTTGAAGAGGAATTAAAGTTTCATGAAGCATGCCTTGAAACACCATGTCTTTATGAATCCAACACAGAAGTTGCATCCATGAATGAAGAGGAAAATATTGCTGATGTTCAGATGGTTGACACCGGAAAGAGTGAGAGTAAAAATTCTCCTATCCAACCTATCATAATTTTGAGAAGGGTGAGGATAAGCATTCAAGAATTTTGTCATTGGGGAAGAAATGAGGTGAAGATATATCACTACCTCATGGCGAGGCAAGTGAAGATGAAGCCTTGTCTTGAAATGAACAAGTATGGACTCACAAGCATAAAGACCAAAATTAAAACCTTTGTTACCAATTTTTTTCATGTTTCTATGTAAGCCTAGCTGAGACTGACACCAGCAGGCATATGTTATTTTTTCAGTACCCTTTCTCCATTAAGTGGGAGTGTTGGAGTTAATGGAGAAAGCTATATTTAGATGTCTGTTGTGATGAGGATCGGATTGAGACTCTAAATTAGATCTTAGATCATACTATCTGGGGAGTGGTTCAAACCACCCTTTTTGTGTGAAAATGTATATGTATGAGGTTCTTCTACATGAAGAATCAGTTCATTTTTGTGTTGAGTTCTTGGGCACTCTCCATGTATCTCACATGGAGAACCCATTTAGATTAATAAAATTTAGTTTTTAATAACTATAACACAAAAAATCCTTTCTAAAAAGAATATTGTTTCCTCTTTAGCAAGGAGTGGGTGACACGACAAATGAAAATTGAGTCAAGAGCCCGTGAAACTTTGTATTCACTTTAGAAAATGACAGATGCAGAGTTATCCACAAGATGAGGTAGTAGATTTCTATATTTATAAAATCTTTTGATAATTAATTTGTTCAAACTAAGAGAATTGTTTAACAAATTAAAACAATATCTTAAAATCAAATAAAAACATTGTAACAAAATTATTCTCATTTAGTTGGAGAATAAAATCGGGATTTGTGATCCAATCCTTGCTAAAACAACGGTATTGGTCGACCTAGCTAAGCATTAAAGCCCATATTGACTACCAAAATTGGCATCATATAACCCTTTAATTCTACTTTCAAAATTAAAGTAAATATATATTTTAATGAAATATATTTAAGTGTTCATGTTTTTCACCATAGCTAATTATGTATCTTTATTTCTCAAAAGTGTTATATTTTTATATTAAAATTTTATTTATTCTTATTTTAAATAAAATAAACTTTGAAATTATTGTTTTAATAAATATGAAATTAAGACAAGGATTAAAATGTAAATTATTTCAATAAAATATAAATAATATATTTTCAACGTTGTCAGTCAACACCTTATCGTGGAGAAAATAAAAACAATAGTGCATCCCTTCCTGCCAGGGACTAATTCAATGTTCAAAGATTCTACACTAATCAGTCTACCTTAGAGGGTGATTGTGATAGAAATTCACACATAACTAACTTAAAGATATAATATGTAAATTCCTAGTAATACCAACATTTGTGATTCTATAAATGGTATGGAATACTACTCTAGATGCGTGTAACTTGAGAAAAACAATGTTAAGAAAAAAATAAACATGTGAAGTATCTCTTTCCCACAAAATCGTGTGCCTACACATTATTGAAGAGCTTGCATCAAAGTTCTACAACAATGTAAAATTATTTCAAGAAGTTCCATAAACTCATTCAAGGAGTGTTAGAAAATCTAACTAGGTTCAGTCTTTACAATTGATATTGTGTTTATGTTATTGTATATTTCATTGAAAATATCAGAAGAAGACAAACCTTAATATTACTTTATAAGCATGGGTTTTTTGCTCAAATTATTTTCTCATCTATGTCAAGCATGTTCTTCATGGCTCATAGTTTCATTGAGACAAAATAACTTTCATAATTCGAAATATTGTTATAAAGTGAAGTTCTTGTGAAACCAGCTCAAAAAATAGAGTAAAAGGGATATCAACGCCTTAGAAATAAGCCACTTCGAGGGGGAAACCTCCAATACATTACATGAATGAAAAATTCTTGGATGATAAAAATTACAAAACCTCCTTTCTATATATAGTGGTCCATGGGGCCACAATGTAATCCTAGCCGACCTAACAATAATAACTTAAGGGCACAATAATAACAATATGGGGGTTACAGGGCTACAATAATAACAATAAGGGGATTACACTAACAACAATAAGTGACTATACTAGTAATATAGGGACCTAACATGCCCCTCTGCTTCGAACAAGTGTTGTCCTCAACGCTTGATTATTTCTTGATGCTTTTTTATAAAATTCTCATCATCCCATGTGGAATCTTCTACAGGAAATTTCTTCCACTTGCTGAGATAATCTGAAATTGATTGTACTTGTCGAGTTATTTTTTGGATGAGCAGAATGTGAATTTTTATTTTATTTTCTACAGATGTGCAATTTGTCAAGGTCACCCTAAATTGTAATGTAAGCTCACAAGCCCAAAATATGTGTTACACACCCTCATTGATGGATATAACTTAGAGAGACATGATGCTCATTTTCTCATCATCTCATAACACACATTCCTCATGGTCTGATTGGTTCATACATACTATAAGAGGCTTCTCTCTCTAATGGTGTGATTTGGGATGAGAAATGGATGAACGTGATGTCAACTGGATACCGGAAATGGATGCTAGAAATATGTATGCTGGAAATGGATATCCGTAATTTGGATGCTGGAAATATGGATGATAGAAATGGATACCCGAAATTTGGATGACGGAAATATGGATGTAAAAAATCCTTTTCTTTCTTTTGAGAAGCTTGATATGGAAACTCAATTATCTATGTGATTTCAAATCCTCAATAACTGAAATTCTTCCCTAAAGTAGTCCTCTGAATATTATTTCCAATGCCACCGGTCTGACTTGATTTGGGTTCTTGAAGACAAATTTATGCCCAATATCCTACGATGACCTAATTATGGACTAGTTCCGTAGAGCGAACTTGTACGACTTTCCACGTGTCACTGTTTCCTCTGTCTCCTTTGAAATTGATATAGAAGGAACTACAATCTGTGTACTTGTGGCCACTTTTTATAGAATTCCAATCTGATGCTCAGAGAGATAGTTATGAATATTTTCCCACGATAACCTCTTTGAGATGAAATTTGGGAGCCTGAAAAAGACCTAACTTCCACAGATCATATCTCTGAATATATTGCAAACCAAGGTTTGAAATTTGGCAAAGATGTTTCTCATGATTTCAGCTTTTCTCTCTAAACTTTTAGCTTCTAAATCTTCATAGAAAAAATGAGATACCGAAAATACCGCGATGACTTGTTTAGGTTAAATTCAGGAGCTTGCAAAAAGCCCTAACTCTCACAGATCATATCTCCGAAAATATTGTGAACCAAGATCTGAAATTTTTCGACAATGTTACTCAAGATTTTTTCTTTCTTCTCTTATCATTTCAGCTTCTCAACCTTCGTAGAACGAAATTTATATCAAAAATTACATGATGACCTGTTTGGAGTAGCGAAACCATAGAATCCAAAGCTCTGATACCAAATGTTGTGAAACCAACTCAAAGAATAGAGGAAAAGAGATATCAATGCCTTAGAAATAAGCCACTTCCAGGGGGAAACCTCCAATACATTACATGAATGAATAATTCTTGGATGATACAAATTACAAAACCTCCTTTCTATATATAGAGGTCTATCGGGCCACAATGTAATCCTAGTGAGGCCATAATGTAATCCTAGCCGACATAACAATAATAATTTAAGGGCACAATAATAATAAAATGGGGGTTAGAGGGCTACAATAATAACAATAAGCGGATTACACTAACAACAATAAGGGTCTATAATAGTAATATAGGGACCTAAAAAAATTCTCATTTGGTCTTTGACAAGAAAGTTGAACAATAAATTTATTTGAGTCAAAAATGCTATTTTTGTGCCTACAAGACCAGGTCGGCCCTGCCTCATCAAGTCAAACTTGGAAGGGGTAATTTGACCTCCTAGATGTGTAGAAATAGAGACAACTTGACCTCATTTGAAGAACCATAGAAGCAAGTTCGATCTCCAAGAAAAGGAGAGCGAAATTCAAGAGAAAAAGGAGCAAGAAAGCAAGAGAGAGAAGGAAGAAGAAAAACGAAGTTTCTACCCTAAAATCTACTCTAGATATCTGACATATGTGAAATTTTGAAGTTGTTTTAGGGGATAAAATTACAGATTCATTGCAATTTTAAAATTTTAAAGTTGGGGGGTGAAATTCTGAAGTTGGGTATCGAAATTCTGATGCTAGAGTTGTTTTGGAAGGTTTTTACCTTATTTGAAATTGACTTGGCCGAATAGCTTGGGAGGAGGGATGAATTTGGTCTTGCCGGAAGCACTGGTCTTGGTGTTTCGGTCTCACATTACTCATTTGATCTAATTCTATAAGAATAGAAGAATTTTTTAGGTTTTCCCCTTGTAGGAGTTTTTCCCTAGCTTAGAGCCTACATCTTATGTCCATTGTCTATTTTTGATCTTCATATTTTATGGTTTTTGTACTTGTTTGATGAAAAAATCATTATAAAGTAATAATAAGGCAGCATAACTTCACAAGCAATTATCAAGTAAAGAGAAATCACCCTAACTATTTCCCCTATCGATTTCTAATAAGGAATAATTTAAATAGTGAGCAATGGAAAAGAATAAGATATTTGTGATTTTCTCTATAAAATTAAAATCCATAAATATTTGATGGTTTTACTAAGAATTATATATAGTTCGTGGTTTTATTGTGCATCATAAATTAGGTGCTACAGTGGAGGAAAGTGTAGGTGCTATATGTTACCACTTAGAGAAAACCCCAGTTGTGGGAAAAACTCCAAGGTAACTTCTACTGACTATTTTGAACTGAAAAATATCCCTTTCTATTGGAAGGGGGATCCCTTCTATAAATTAGAGAAATTTGACTCATCATGTACCTAAAACAATGGATAGGTCTATCGTACCATGGTTTCGAAAATGTGGTAGGGCTTCATACAATTTCATTAGGCATTGATTCAAATATTTGGGTTGACAAGAAAAGGAACCAAAGCTCTCATAGAGCCATGGTAGCTGAAATGGTTTGAGATCTTAAATTGATGAGATGGAATGCATAATACGAAGGAAACAATATACGTATGGATGATTGATATACAAAGGGATGGATTATACAAAACATACATCAGAAAGATATGGATGATTGAACATATAAACAAAGCATAATAAGAATGAGTTCTGTTCATTTACTATTATAGTCTTAAAAGACAATATATATTGAAACATAGAAAGGATAACATAAATAAGAGAACACATATCCAAAGTTTTCCAACAAAATAATATTTGTTGTAAAATCATGCCTCCTTCATTAAAATTTTAGAAATATACAGTGCACGGTAAGTCTTCTGATAAAAAACAAACCCTTCACTATTCTATAGACTTTGTCTTAGGAAAATTAGAAACTAAAATTAGGTTTCTCGTATGTTTTTAATTACAAATTTCTAAACATAAAGCGAGCATATCTAATACAAAAATATACTTCATAAACTCTAAAATTTACGTATCAAAATTACAAGAGTTTACTAAAATAATTACTAGAAACCGTGGTCAAAACCATTGATTGATATTCTACCAGGTTTTCTGGAATTCATGCCTCGTCTCCGTGCTGAAAAAGACATTTGTTAGGTTTCGCATACTTTTGGGATTTCCTGATTTGTGAGCACTAATAATCCACTGATACTCTTTCAAAATTGAATAAGGGCCATGATCACTTATGTGCAGATGATCAACGTGTTGTTAAATATCGATATAAATTTTTGCTCACAATGAAATTGTCAGTGCTTATCGATTTTTTCACAGTGCAAATTGCTGACACTGAAGAAGTCAATGCTCATCAAAATTTAACCCTGACAATTCGTTGACATGCTAGTTTTAGACCTTCAGTCAAAATTCCATCTGAAAATTTGGTAATAAAAACTCAGTTGTGAAAATAACTAGCTCACTGTGCAAGGAGCCTCCAGTAGAATATCTACATTAATTTTTTCCTGGTTTTCTAGTTCTCTTGGCCTCTGTAGCAACCCATTTCCTTGAGCCTTTTGTCTTCTTGGGTTTCTTTGATCTTGTAGACTCCTCCCTATTTATAATTAAGTCCTTCTGAGGGGTTTTGTCTACATTGACGACTTATTTTTCCAAGTGAGGGTTTTTCTTATGTTTTATGTTCAATATCAACTTATTCCACATTCTTGTGCATGGTATCTTTCCACATTTGAACATTTCTGCTAAGGTGGTTTCTTTATTAGCTTGTGCCTTCTCTGTTTCAGGCTCAACCATTTTTCCCTTGCCCTTCCTTGTTTGTTTGTTGACCTTTTTTCCTGTAGGTAGGGGTACAGTGGGAGAAGAGGCATCCTTTGTTTTTCTCAACCCATCACTCATTTTGGTATAAACTCTGGGTAATTCGGGAAGTAAAGGAGGAATTGGTTCCACTTTTTTTTTACTCCTTGTTTACACATACGAGGTCCCTTCTTATAGGTTTTGGTGTTGCTTGAATTTTATTTTGGTCCCTTTCTTCCTAACCACTTTCGGTTTCATGGTTTGAATTTAGAACCCTCCCAAAAATAAAAGATGTTCCCAAGTCCTCTAGACCTTTTTCAAATGGCTTTCAATTAACAGGTTGAATCATAATTTTTATTATATATGAAATGGGTAGATGCATTTGGTCTTTCCCTAACCCTATCATACATATGCTTTAGACTCTCTAATGGAAAATATGGAGTGTTTATCCTTAACTGAATTGTTTTTTGAGATAAGAACTGGAAATGGTAGAGATTCACCTCATTGTAGTGTCCTTCACAAGTGAATAAAGATTGGGTAATCTGCATAGAACAATGCCACTCATATTACAACTAGGACATCTGAGCTCCTAAACACCATCTCATCTCCTTAAACACATCCTTAAAGAAAAATGACACATCGATTCCAGCCAATACATGACTCTTGAAGGCTCTTTCTCCATATGCAGGTAGGCCCATCACTTCAACAATTAACTCCTCGGTGACAGTAAATGAGACTCCCCCAGCAATAACTGTTAACCATAAAAACCCTCCACAAAATATCTGGAACCTACATCATGAAAGCTTGCACAGCGAGAGAAATTTTTTTCCCAACTTGCTTCCCCAAAATGATATTGAATCTTTCGATAAAATTCAAGAACATAGGGTGCTTTACACTTTGCATATATGCAATGTTATGCTCCTTCCCATAGTTCTCACCATTATGCTTCGATCCGGGGTTTCTTGGAAAACATTAACAACATTACCTATTTTGGCGTAAAATAAAACAACAAAATTATGCGTACTATGAGTCTTGCCATATGAATTAAATTATTTCATGGCATGTTAGCTCATACATCATATAAGAAACTGACTGGTGATTTGAAAAATCTTATCATATAGTCATGATCTTTTAACTGTACATTACCTCTCGGCGGCAAAACCTAGAGATTCATCACTTGAACTCACAATCTGACTCATCAAAGCTCAGTCGATAAATGATTTTTTATCTACCGACATGTGCTCCAACAACGCATTATTTGGACATAAGACAAAAAAAAAAAAAATCCCTTTGGCGTTGATACTCCTGTTATTAGAGTTTTAACTGGCCCGTTTTTACACATATGCGTTGTTATAGTGAATGCCATGAAATTTTTTATTTTCAAAACTTACAATAACATTGATATTAATATTAAAATTAAAATTTTAATATTGTTGTTATCGTGAATGCCATCACATTTATATTAAAATTTTAACATCTGTTATGAGATGGTACTGTTTTGTAATGTTAAATTAACATTTTATTACTTAATTGTTTGAATATTCTGAATTTTAATATATTGAAATATTAAATTTTTAATTTGCCGTGTGTTGTTCTTAAACTATTTTATTTATAATTTATATTAAAATAATTTTTTTATAATTAATAATTTTTTATTATTGTTCAATTTCATATTAAATATAAACGAATTATATTTGTCTTTTTTATTGGGATAATCATTATATTAATATTTCAATTTTAATTTTGTTATATAGTAATATTCTCGTTATATAGGAATATTCAAATATGAAAAAATTTCTAAAGATTAAAATATTTATATGATGTGTCAATAAAAATAATGGAAATGGACATGACATTTTAAAGGAATATTACTTACAAGAGAGATTCATTGTGATTTATAATTTAAAAAATTATACATCAACTTTAAATAAATTAATTCGACCATATAAATTAAATGAGTGATAAATGTTCTGGATGTTGATGTCATTTGACATGGATGGGATGTTCATCCCTGTGAAGATCCCTACGTCGTGTGTGTGGTGTGGCCATATGGCCACCCACAGGAGCATTAAACCTTCATTTAATGTTGCCAACTCGCACAACACTTGGGATATCAATTCGTTCCATCGCCAGAATTTGCCGCCCCTCTGGTTTTCAATGGCTCCGAAGCATTGCAATTCCATTCATGCTCTCCCTGATTGCCGGTCTCCTACTCCACAGAGCTGCTTCTGTCCTCCTATTTCTGTTGAGCCAAGTGCTCAAACGCACACAGGGAGACACTGTTTGTTGCTCTGCTGCATTGAAATCTTGCCGGATTTTCATTACACTCAGAGTGCGCTCTGTTGAAAGAATTCTTCGCCCCCTGCTAAGCGTGCCTCGAAATTCTTGTCCAAGAAGTGTCATTCTCGTCCTCATCACAACCGTCATCGCCTAAGCTCCACTGCCAGAATGCCTCAGCTCAGAAAAAGGATGAGAAGCCGTCGAGGCAGCAATCGAGGCAGAGAAATTCGCTCCCAGCCCACCTCAAGCTCTGATTCCTCCTCTGAGGATTCATCTCGTGGCCACTACCCTGAAACCTGGAGCAAAAGGGGAAGAGCCAACCTTGCTAGGCAAGTGCATTCCACCCATGGCTCCCAGCTTCACCATGTTGTGTCTCCTTTGCAACCAGTCACTCAGGGCTTTTCTACCCCTGTCTCAACTCCGCCCGCTCAAATTTCTCTCCGCCAAACCTCCCATAGAGCCGAGCTCCAATTTTCTTGCACCATGGACAAGCCCGTAATTACCGCTTTCATTAGTATCACCCTTTAGGAGGAAGCAGCAAGCTTCAACCCCTCCGACGCTCCCGCTCCTCAGTTCACTAAGGACAAAGATGATGCGAAAGACAAGAGCACACCACTGGGGATGGAAAGTGTTTGATAAGGAATAGGAACCGATGAATGAGGCAGCCGGTAAAGCCACCTATGCAACCACTGAAGACGAAGATGGAAGCAGTGAAGAATATAGATGCCTCATTGTGGAGCAACCTCCCTCTCCTGCTAATGACAAGTAAACACGGTAACCTCTGTTGGAACATGGATCTGAAGCCCAGGTTTAATGAGTCTTTTTTTTTGTTTATGTTAAGCTCTCCTTTGCTGAAAGTGAAGAATATTATTTTCATAAGTCAATATTTGTTTTCATGGGTCTATTTTCTGAACTTAATGCTAGTTTCACCAGTGAGGGCAGCAAGACAATTAGCTAAGGGACTGGTTTCCCCTCCTGGGGAAGTTCAAAATCATGTATTTTTTTACAATCAAACCCAGCTCTCAGGCTCACCTAGCTGAAGCTATGATTGACATGTATTTTTATGTTATATAAATAGAATTAGTCTTATTTAGAAAAAAAATATGAGTGATAAATGAAAATAAGCTTACAACAAAAATAGTTCTACCAACAAAGTTGGAAAAAAATCAAATTTTAAAGTTAAAAGTCAATCACAGTACTTAGTTTACAGAATATAAACCACTTAAAAAAATTAATCACAAAACCTAAAATATTATTTTTAATTATATCTCCAATCTACATATAATATTTATAGTTGATTGTTTTTTTTTTCAATACACATATACACTTTTATTGATATATTAGTATTTTATACAAAGTTATCATTAAAATATTTTAATTTAGAATATGCTTTATTATTGATTATTTGGTAAATTTTCATATATCAACCTTATATTACACAACATAAAGTTACATTTCTCCATTTTATTTAATAACACATGACATTTACTTACACTTCTCCTTTGTATTTAATAACACATGGTATAAATGTTTTAATGTTAAAAAAATTTGCGTTACCATAGATGTTACAAACTAGTAAAATAATAAAACATAAGAATAAGTTTTATATATTTTAATAATAATAATAATAATAATAATAGGAATTTGGCTTCTGTGATGCATAAATTGGGATTAAATATTTTGGTGAAAATCACATCAAAGTAAATTTGGTGGATGCAACCAGCAAGTGTGGTTCATTTGATGATGAACGACATTGGCTGGTTCGTTGAAAATTACTTTGATGTAATTTTCAACGAAATATTTTAATCACAATAATAATAATAGTAATAATAATAATTATTATTATTATTATTACTATTATTATTATTATAATTACTATTATTATTATTAACTAAAATTAAGTAATACAAAGTAGAAGTAAGAAAAAATTCAAGTTCAATTAAAATGAATAAAAAATACTTTATATTCATGCTTTATAAAAATTTTAAATAATTGATGCTAGGATTCTGGGTTAAATCAGATCCCAGCATATAAAACAATGAACACTTCCTTCTTTTCTTCAGTACTTAAGAAAACTCATTAAAACTCCATTTGCTTCAACTTCAAATATACATAACCGAAAGAGAGCTTATACAAAATTATACAGATATATAATAAGATAAGAAATCCTCGGCTGGATATTACAATGGAGAGCCTCTCCCGGCTCTTCGCCCTTTACAAAAGCTCTCAAATAATTTTTCACACTCTCCTCACTTCCTCACTTCTCCCTCTCTCTGAATTCTTCCTTACACAACTCTCTTATTTATACATAAATATGACTTTACTTCATTCCATAAATTCCTCCACACAAATATAAACTAAATTTAAATTAGATTTATTCTAGTTTTGGACTCAACAAAGTCCCGTATATGGAATTCCTAATCCCTAGATTATCTACCTAATCCATTCCACTCATACGCTTAATTATTAAAACAATATATACAATAATCCTGACCTTTACATTTTTCTCTCTTAATTTAGAAAAATAATTAATAAAATAATTTAAAAACCTCACCCGCTATTTCACACAAATGAATAATAAAATTTAAGCTTGATGCTCCTGCATCAGACTCCCAAGGTTGAAATTAACCATGATCCCCTGATCATGTGTTTCGGATCTTTGCCTTCTTGGATCCCATATCTTGTGCTGCAAGTCTCCATTTGTTGTTGCTTTTGTTTGTTGTTTTTCTCCATGTCTCCACACTTTATGTCCCATTGCCCCATTGGCTACACTTTCACAGTCTTCTGTTGTCTTCCTCTTGCTGCTTCTTCTTTGTTTTACTGTTGCTACCTTCTTCTGGGATAATTTCATCATTATCCTCCTTATCAATCTAATTTCTCTATCCAATAGATCTTCTCCAGCAACGGCAATGAAACCTGTACTCACAAAACAATTATTAAAATAAAAAACATAAGGCCTCAGTGCCTCTTTCTTCTCTGGCAACATGTCAGTATGTTGCTCTGAAATTTCTTCTTCCATCAGCACATCAGTATGCTGATTTAACTCCTCCATGAGATTGTCAACTAGTCCCTCCTCCACATCACCAGTTTCAAGAATGTCTCCCTGTTCTGGTTCACAATAATGAACTTCTTCGATTTGCTGAATCATTCCTACATCCTTATCTTCTATTTCCTAATTATTATTCAGGACAATTTCTTTGTCTTTCTCTTTCAGTAGCTTACCCTGAGCATAGATCCTTTGCTTTTACAACTTCCTTCTTTGAAGATCTAACTTTCTATATAACTCAACAATCTCAATTGGAGTAGAACTTGGAAACTTTACATAGCTTTCCATAACTTCACTTCTTGTTGACCAATCATCAGATGGCCCTTCTTCCTTTGATTCAATATTCTGCTGAATATTTCCATGAGACCCCTTTGTCTTCATTTCTTTCTGAGATCTTGCTATCTCAACATCATTCTGAAAATATTTCAGATTCAACTTCTTCTCCTTAAAAAACTTCAAAGTTCATTCAATATCATGTGATGTTACCCACAATCACACACAAATCATTAGTCTTAAAAACATAAGACCTTGTAGTCTCACTTGTTGCTTCAGCCATTATATCTCCTTGTTGCTCTGAATCCTTCATTTGATTCAGTTCTTCTGTAGATTTTTCTTTTTTCACACCATTACTTTCAGAAATAAATGGACCATATTATGGCTCACATAACAAATCTTTCTTTACATACTCATTTAAACTGAGTAACTCTTCCTTGAATTGAACATTCACTCTATGCTCGCACTGCACCTGCAATCCATGCCATTTGACATTCCTTTTCATACTCCATCCATATCTCTGGTCTACTTCACTTCTCTGTAACACTTCCATCAACAACTCAAGACGGAATTTTATCTCAGCTCTTTCTCTGTCAATCTACTCTTGACACACTCTCATGCAATATTCCTTGGCATCTTCCTTCTCCTTTCTTCTACTATGGTCTTCTTCAGAACCTCTACAATGACCTTCAGTAGTCATCTTTTGCTTTACCTTCATGAGTTCCTCACTCATTCACCATGAGGTGTACTAAAGCCTCTGCAACAGAAAGTCCGCCCTACTACCACTTACTTCACCATTCCTCTCTCCGGACTTAGACTTTTGGCGAGCACTAGCTCTCTATTCTCTGGAACCTCTTGAGCATCCTCTCTACTCCCTCTAGGCTTCAACTCATCTAAAATTTTTCAGAACACAATTGTCCCCTTTTTCCAATCTCTGTTGGAATTATTCAAGGTTCTGCTCCATGCTTTGCCTTCATTCAGAAACTATTACTAGTCTCCTTCATCGCCACTTTTTAAAACTGTGAACTTCTTTTGTTGAGATCTTCAACTGTCTGCAACCTGAACTCTGCAAATATCATCTTCAAATCAGAGTTAAAAGAAAACATATCAGTTTACCTTCAAGATATTTGTGTGATCTTGTTCCATCTCTCACCTGTACATTCATGCACCACACAACTGCACATTATAATTGGTACATCATTAACATATCTTCACCTATGTACGTATAACAAGATATTCATGTTTTCAATTTCTTCGATGAATAATGTAAAACGCATACATCATGTTCATCCTGAATGCCGCCACATGATGGTAAAATAAAGATTCTACAACATCAAGCAATTATGTCTTACAATCTTAAAACACAAACCAAAATAATTCTCCCATTGCTAACTACAAGCTTTGGTCAGAAAATGACTTAACCAAAACTGCGAGAACCCACATTATGCATAATAAAACTTCTCACATGAAAATTCATGTTTCTCTCTATATCGTCGAGGATTTGTGCATTCTCCCTTTCTATTCATTTAAGCAAAACTTAAATTTCTTTAAAACTACTGTGTGATAAAACCTTATACCTCCTCATTTGCAACATTTTCACTTTAATTTTGAACATCATGTTGACATATATATAAATCATTTCCGCAAAAATACTTATTTATAATTTTGATTTTGGTTAAGAAAAACCCAAAATGTCAACACAAAACATGCTCATTCATACCATTTCCCTTGACTCACAATTCCGCTGCACCACTTCAATTCATATTTTTGATAGGCTTAAATTCATGCCCAACTCCACCTTCATACAAGTCATTAATCTAGAAGAAAATGTTGCATTATTTTTGAAGCTGCTGCAAGTATAAATCATCACACTAATTTAAGGCCAAGCTTATCCTTCATACAACATGTAATTGATTAATTCATCAAACTTGGTATGCAATTCCAGTAAAACATTGCATTGCACATGCAATCTACACTACCATGTTTTTTGAGTCCTCAAAGGATTATTATGATTATGTAAAAAAAATGGAATCACATGTAAAACATAGTCCATTTGTTTAAAACCGAATTTCATATCATCCCACTAAAACCCACTATTAAATTTTTCCGAACCGGTACGATACCAATCTTCATTCTTGACAAAGCAGACATAACAACTCTGCAGTTGGCTTTGTGTGCTAGTGTGATACATTACAATCAAAGTATCATGATTCAACGTTGTGCACATTCAACCAATGTCACAAGACTGTTATTTAAGATTCAACCTCACCCATTATGTCTCTGCAGCATCCCTTAGCTACTCTAACCATGTGTCCTCACCATTTCAATGTCCCTTGATTACTTCTTCACGGGGTTTATTGTCTGCAACATTTCTTAACCACGGTGCTTCAAACCATGGTTCTTCAAGCCACCGTTTGCAGCGTCCTTCGACTGCTTCTCCATGGTGATTCGAGCCTTTGTCTACAACGTCCTTCAACTATGCTCTCAAACGTTACAACAATCAGCAACACATTTATCATTCTACAGGAAATATTAACACAGAAAAGATGAAGCAACTCTACTACAGTTGCTAACTGAATTGCTCAGCCTACAGTTTTGTGTGCAAATTGATCATGGCTCTGTGTGCATTTCTTCACAAACATCCACAACATACAACCCTACCTCTCACATTCCGTTGTGTGTTTTGTTGTGAAGCCACACCACCAATTTGTATCACATGGTTTTTATAACATCACACAATGCTTTACCGTGTGCTCGTCCCAAAGCTCCATGGTTTCGCTTCACTGCATGCATTCCTTCATGCCCAACTACATTCATATGACAGTTGCATTCATTGTGTGCTCCTGCGTTCAAAATCTTTAACACATACAACATATGTATAAACATACATATAAATTGCAAACTTAAACAAAAAGTATAATATATCAATCAACTCTCTCCCAAGCTTTGATACCAAAATGATGCCAGGATTCTGGGTTAAATGAGATCCTAGCATATAAAATAATGAAAACTTCCTTATTTTCTTAAATACTTAAGAAAACTCATTAAAACTCCATTTTCTTCAACTTCAAATATACATAACCGAAAGAGAGATTATACAAATATATATATATATATATATATATATATAAGAGATCCTCGGCCAAATATTACAATGGAGAGCCTCTCCTGGCTCTTGGCCCTTTACAAAAGCTCTCAAATCATTTCTCACATCCTCACTTCCTCAATTCTCACTCTCTTTGAATTCTTCCTTACACAACTCTCCTATTTGTACATAAAAATGAATTTACTCCATTCTATAAATTCCTCCACACAAATCTCAACTAAATCTAAATTATATTTATTCTATTTTTGGACTCAACAAAGTCCCGTATATGGAATTCCTACTCTCTAGATTATGTACCTAATCCATTCCACTTGTATCCTTAATTATTAAAATAATATATACGATAATCCTCACCTTTACATTATTCTCTCTTAATTTAGCAAAATATTTAATAAAATAATTAAAAAACCTCACACTCTATTTCACACAAATGAATAATAAAATTTGAACTTGATGCTCCTGCATCAGTAATCAATATTTATATTCACAATTATGATATTCAAAATATATAATTAATAAATATAAAACATTAACAAATTTAATCTATAATTATATAAGTAGAAATAAATATATTTTTATATAATAAAGTGTGATATATATATAAAATAAAAGTAATAGTTAAAAATAGGGGAGCTCTGATCGCGCGCTTGACCTAGGCCGCTACTCTGCATCTAAAAAAGTAATAGTTAAAAACTAAGATCTATTTTTATTCATATTCATAATTATTATATTTAAGAATTTTATATTTAAATTTAATTAAACAATATATAAAAACTTTATACTTCAAATGATTTTATATTTTATAATTTTTTTATTTACATATAATTGATGTTGTGTATATTTCAATAATATCTAATAAAAAATTTAATATATTAAAATAGTAACATTTTATATACTATAATATAGGTTATAAAAGTCATATATTTAAATAGAGTATGTATTCCTTTGTATACTTTATCAACCAAAAATGTGAGGATAGGTGGGTGGCTTGTCCCGCACACAAGGAATGTCCTTGATTTGCCTATAATTTGTTTCAAATAATAATATCCTAGATCCATATTAACCCCGGATCTATCAACAGCCTAGAGGGATC
Source organism: Pinus albicaulis (assembly GCA_034641835.2). Taxonomy (NCBI): domain Eukaryota; kingdom Viridiplantae; phylum Streptophyta; class Pinopsida; order Pinales; family Pinaceae; genus Pinus; species Pinus albicaulis. Next base: position 113,878 of record JAXQQM020084774.1, on the reverse strand, counting down.
AAATATATTGAGATACAAACATATTTGAAAGTGAAAAGATATTTTATTCCTCTCTATGCTTGATACATCCTTCTCTCCCTCTCTACTCTCTCTCTCTACTCTCGTACTCTACTCTCTCCCTCCCTATCTCCTTCTTTCTCTCCCCTCTCTCCCCCTTCCATCACTATGAATTCCTCTCTCTCTTCCATTTCTCTTCCTCTATCGCTCCTCTCCTTCTCTTTGCCTTCCCTCCTCTTCTATCTCCCTCTCTCTCCATCTCTCCCCTGTCACTCCTCTCTTTACCAATATCTCTCTATTTCGTTGTTCGTCACCCCCTGTCTATCCCCCTCCAATTCCATCTCACTCCCTCCCTCTCTCCTCTCCCTCCCCCTTCTCTCTCTTCATTCATCTCTCTCCATATCTCTTACACTTCCTTCTGTCTCTCTTTCTCAGCTCCCCATTACTATCTCTCTCTCCACTCTCCACTCCCCATCACTATTTCTCTCTCCACCCTCCATCTCTATCACTATTTCTCCCCCCCTCCTCCACTCTCTCTCTCCCCATATGATGGAGATTGTAGCTCTATGTAATCAATGCTATATGTAATTTCTAAAATATTTTACATTTTAACTTTTTATTCTCAAATGAATTATAAGCAAAACAAACCTATTTAAAAGTTAGTAATATCCATGGTTAAGAAACTTGTTATATTGTAAGTTTGTTATGTTCTTATTAATTAAATTCAAATACGGTTATTGAATAATTATTAGTCGTTACCAAGGTAGGACTCTGACAATCTATTTTTATGATGATCACTAGTATTTTAGCATTTAACTTTGACCAATGCAAATTATAATATTTAACTTTGAAAAAAAATTCAATATTATTAAAAAAAATTCAAACATTGTCTTATTATGAGCCTTTGCATAATATAGTGCCGTGTGGATAAGAGCCTTACATATTTTATACCATAATTTATTGCTATGGTAGCAATATTCATGCATCATTTTTTGATATTTGTGCAATGATTTTTTAACTGCAGGAAAATTGTCAGAAAATTAAATACTGGAAAATAACTTATGCTCAACAAATTAACATATCTACCAACTTACCACCATAATTTTAGTAATTCTTTGCATAAAAAAAAGATAGAAATAAGATGTAAAAAATATATTTACATTATTTACTTCACACCATTAGTAAAACATGTAAATGTGTAGACTTAATAATTTTAACTTTTTATTGTTAATTGGACTAAGGTTTAAATGTTTACACTATAACATATCCACCATACTTGGCTCTATATTGCTTTTAACCATTTATTTATTTTTAATTGGCCCAATTAATCTAAAAATATCTTTTATGTTTTATTAATATATAATATTGCGAGTTCGGGATTTTTTTTTTTTTAAATTTAGATGAAAGTTCTAATTTTTTTTTGGCACAGTACATATACTAAAAGAATTTATTTATTTATGTGTTGTGGCATTAATATGAAGGAGAACACTTATTTTCCTTTTTAGTCAAAATCTATGGATACAGTTTTGTGAGAAATTATTTTTTCTAATGTAAGTGCGATATTATTGTGAGAAGTTGGTATAAAATTTCAGATATAAATGATAGAAATGTACCATGTTTCAGAAATAGAAGTTATAAAAAATGATTATGTGATTAATTCTAAAGACATTTTCAAAAACAAAATAAACTACATAATTTTACAATAAAAAAACTTTATTAAAAATGTTGAACACTATAAACTTATACTATCAACATATTTTTATCACAATTTCAATATATTTTTTGTATTTATATCCATCAAATCCAATTTATTCCTTTACCCAAATCTCCCTTAAAAACTATATACTTGATATTTAAAATTTAAAAAGCATTGAAGGAATTACAAAACCTTTATTCATGTTGAAAACATTATTCTTCATGTACTGAAACTGCTATAAGTATGACAATTTTAACTATTTTACTGTAAACTAGATTTATTTCCGTATCTATAGAATGGGACGGCTAAAAAAATAAAAGTATCTATTTTAAAATTTATAATTAAAAAATATTTATATTTTCAATAATTTAATTTGATACTTAATAAATATCAAATTAATTCTATTTATTTTATTACAACAATTATTTCATTTATTATAATTTTGTTATATATAATATATCTTAATATAATTAATATTTTTGACATAAAATATTAAATTATGAACATTTAAAATTAAAAATTAAATCGTTTTTTAAACACAAACAGCAAAAAACGGTTCGGTCAGTGGAATATGGTACTTGTCAAATGATTGAAGAAAATTTGAGGTGGAGCAGTCTCTTATCTTAAAACATTAAAGAAATATCAACAAAATATTTGAATATTTTTGACATGTTGATTAAATCTTTTGAGTTTTTTCAGAGAGAAAAAAACGCTGAATATATTAAGAATATATACAGTACATGTTCAAAATAATCTCATCTGTGTGATAAGACACAGTAAGAAATCCGCCATCATTGCCCAGTAGAATATTGCTCATGATTGGAGCATAGTCAATAAAGTAGGCAACCCTATTGTCAGGTCATGATCCGACCCGTATACATATGCAAAACAAGAAATGGAGTTTAAATGAAAGTGAGATCACATGAGTTCCAGATCCTGATGCGCTACCAATAAAACAAAAGAGACAGCATCTTTGGGGATGATTCAAAAGATATAGCTAAAATGATGATTTCGGATATAGCATTTCTAATGAAAGTAAGAGAAATGCTGGTCGGATCAATAGGATGAAATGGGCAGTATATAGAGATAATACACGCTCGCCTGAGGACACGCTCGCCTGAATATCACGCTCGCCTGTATTCGCGCTCGCTTGCTCATATATACGTTCGCTTGTAGTTCTTGGGAACGGCACAAATTGTCATGACCAGGGCCCATTGAGGAATAAGTGCGTAAGTAATAAACGCAGAGTCCATAGCAGAGACGCTGTGTAGCTGTTGGCGCATGTCAGGATATTGAAGAACTGAAACCTTGAAGGTATATAAACTAAAATCCTTAAGGCATAATTGGCCGAGCAGGATAGAAAAACTTCCACGCTCGCTTGTAAATATATATCCTTTACGATTGAGAAAGAAAAAAATACTTGCTTGGATGTATATCAATCCGACTGCAGAGAGACCAAAAGGGATGGGAGCCCCGGACGATAAGAAGGATGATGACAATTTTTACCATATTTAATCCTGCAGCATCAACCAAGAACAAACCAAGCACATACAAAAAGGAAAAATAGGCATATGCATATAATTTAGGGGAGAGGAATGTCCTGCATATAAATCATATTGCCGTTTCTGAAATGTGCCACCTTCAAAATACAAAAAACTTCCTGTAAACCCCTCTTTGACAATCTATCAGCTCTGGTGTTGATCTCGCGGAATACATGAAGGAGAGGGGGGCAACCCATCCGTTGCCACAAAGACCTGGTCCTGTCCAACCAACCCTAAAGTAAAGGGGAGTCTAAATGAGCCACACCAGATAACCAACCTATCACCAATTGCGAGTCCCCAAAAATGCCCGCGACCCGTAATTGTAAATCATAGGCAATAAATAAGCCACCCCATAAAGCCATAATCTCGGCCTTATTATTGGATCCAGAGCCGCCGTTCCAGTGGATGTGAATACGTTCGGAGTCAGAAATCTTGATCCAAGCTCCGCAGCCAGTAGTCTCGTTTGTAGCAGCACCATCAAAATATAAAGCAGGGACCACAATGTCATGTGGTCGAATACGGAGAGATTTGTCAGGAACATCATTTGTAACTGTGGGAGAAACATCCATCCAAGATCTAATGGCATAATAAATCTTGTGGATCTGGAAAGGAGTCCGTTCAAATATCCATCTGTTTCTGGCGAGCCAAATCTCCCATATGAGAAAAAAAGGTAGCGATCTGAAAGAACTATGAGATTTATCCCATTCTAATGCAGTGGATATAAAATCCACGGGCCTCCACGTCGGGTCCGGGAAGATAAATCTGAATAAATGCCAAATCTGTAATGTAAAAGGACATGAAAAGAATAAGTGAGAGATAGTCTCATCATCAGCAGAGCATAAAACACACAAACCCGGACCATGAAGACCATGTCCCTTCAAATTGTCCCAGGTAAGGATACGGCTCTTCCAGGTCAGCCATCCGAAAATCGTAATCTTGATTGGGATATTCCGGTACCAGAAGATTTTGAATATACTTGGACCCTGCATAGGATGAATCATGGAGATATAGGACCTGTAAATATCCTTAACAATAAGAGATCCAGCCCGCATAGGACCACCCCAGACCATTTGATCGCCGCCCGTGGCATAACAGAAACCCGCTCCTCGAAGAGAATCCCGGAATATATCCCACTCTTCACCCACATCACCATGTAATCCCAATTGCTCCGCAGTCTTGAAAATAGGCGCCGAGTGTGACCAATATAAAATCGTCTGTGAGAAAAAGTGAATGCCTCTGAAAGCTAAAGCATGGAGCAGATGAGGAGATGGGCCAACATCATGGGGCAAATGCAGGGTGGCCGCACCAATAGGAATAAGGCTCCCATCCCGAAAATACCACCGAAGATGGGGAGCAAATAGAGGAATGATCCGTCTGAAGCTACGCCATATATAAGAGATGAAGCGCGGGAATGAGAAAGTATTACAGCTGATCAATAGTAAGGCATTATCCGGTAAGTACTTGGCCTTATTAATATCATGCCATAAGCCAGGAGTAGTGATAGCCCGCCAGAAAGATTTTGACAAGAGAGCAGAATTAAAAGACCTTGAATCGAGAATACCCCACCCATCCCGATCCTTTGGAGAGCATATATATTTCATACTGCATAAATGATATTTTTTCTCCAAATTGGCACCACCCCATATAAAGTTTGATATGATGCTGTTTATCCTTGAGATAATGCCAGCCGGAATGAAAAAAAGTTGTGCCCAGAATACATACAATTGAGAGAGAACCGATTGGACCAGTATGTACCTACCTCCCATCGTGAGCCATCTATGATTCCATCGCTGAATCCTCTCCGTGAATCGATCAATAATCCAGGTCCAGTCTCTGTTTTTATATCCACATGGCTTTATAAAGTACCCCAGATATTTAAAACCATCTGATAAATGACGTTTGGTGATACCCATAAAATCCGCTATGAATGAGATCTCCAAATCATCACCCAAGTCGAAAAGAAGGAAGGATTTACCACAATTGATGGCCAGACCAGTGGCACTTTTGAACCGTCGGAACAAAATGTGTATATAAAACCAGTGATTCCGGCGCAGATATCCAAACAGCAATAGATCATCCACAAACAAGGAGTGAGAGGTGGAGACTGTATCGGAAAAAGCAAAACCCTGTATAAATCCTCGCTGTTCAGCAAAATGCAATAGTCTGTTGAGCCCATCCATCACCAAAATAAAGAGTAGGGGAGAAAGGGCGCAGCCCTGCCGCAAACCCCTGCCAGCTTTAAAGAACCGCGATGGGAATCCATTTACAATGACAGAAAAACGAACATTAGAAACACATGACATTATCCATCTCATAATACGAATGGGCAGGCCAACCTTAAGCAGCAACAGACGGATAAAAGCCCAATCGACCGAGTCGTATGCTTTATACAGGTCTACCTTCATAATAAGCGCTTCTTCCTTAGATGAATGAATGGAGTGTGCAACCTCCTGAGCGATTGCAATCGCATCGTGGATGGACCTGCCACCCAAAAACCCATATTGTTCCCTAGATATGTTGGCAGACAAGACCGGCTTGATGCGCTCCGCAATGATTTTAGAAGAGAGCTTGTATAACAAATTACACAAGGCAATGGGCCTGAATTCCCCAAAAGACTGCGGGTCCGAGGCTTTTGGAATAAGCGCGATAAAGGTCGAATTGAGATTAGCCGGCATGAATCCTCTGCAACGGAACATTTCAAGCATCTCCACAATCTCATCACCCATGATATCGAAAAAGTGTACGAAAAATTCTGAGGGCCATCCATCAGGGCCCGGACATTTATCGTGTTTGAAAGACTTCAGGACCTTCAAAGCTTCATCCCTTGTGATCACCCTATCAAGAACACCAATGTCATCATCAGCAAAAAAGGATGGCATTTGATCCAAGACCCATGCCTGATTTGCTTCATCAATAGTCAGGTCAGAAGAGTAAAATTTGGAAAAATAGGAGAAAGCCTCCTCTTGTATATCAGACGTAGAAAAAGCATAATTGCCATCTTCCTTCCTAATGCGCCATATAGCATTTTGACTACGTCTGGCATTTGCAGTTTTATGAAAATATTTAGTATTATGGTCACCTTCTTTCAACCAAAGCATTATGCTTTTCAATCTCCATGTAATCTCTTCAATGCGAAGAATTTCTCGTTTCCGCGAACCTAGATCCTGTAAGAGATGCAATGAGGCCTCATCTGGAGGACAAGAAACAAATGAAGAGAAAATATCATCCATTTTAGCAGAAATGACAGACAGTTCCTTCTTGAGATATGATTTTTTCTAAATCTCCCAAGCCTTGGAGGCTTGTTTGACACACTTCATCTTATAGTGAAATCTATCCCAACCCGCAAGACCGGTCCGCTCATAATTTTTTGCCCAAATTCTATGAACCAGATTGGTGTAATCCGGATCCTCTAGCCAGACCCGATTGAATTTAAAAGGTCGTCCACTTACCACTGAATCCGCCTTCCATGATAGTCTAATAGGCAAATGATCAGATATATTAGAGCAAATGACATCGGATCGAATCTGACACCATCGATCAATTATGTTGACGTGGACCATGGCTCTGTCCAGTCTTTTGGCAATAAACTGATCACTTGCCCGTTTATTGGTCCATGTCGGCACCATAGGGCATGGGCGAATATCAAACAAATTAAAACCATATAGCAAGTCATTTATATATGTAGCGTGAGAATCCAATCTGGCCTGTGTACCCCAGACTTCATCTGAACGTAAAGCAGTGTTGAAATCTCCCATCAGAATAAGATTATGCAGAGCAAGTAAACCCGATGCAGCAAAACGCTGCCAAAAGAGAAGTTTGTTCCTATAGGGGGCATATACATTTATAATGTAAACAGATTCCTTATAGCCTCTTATATGACCTGCCAACAGAATACCCCCGAAAAACCTATATGCCTTGAAAGAGGCCATACTGGGGTTCCATAAAGCGATGAGACCCCCCGAATGCCCAGCCGCATCCACTGCCGCAGCCCGCCATCCCATTTTGAAACTGAGAAACGACCTAATGGCCTTTTCTCGCGAACAAAGAGTCTCTTGAGCAAGAAAAATAAAAGGATCACCTGATGAAAAAATCTCACGAAGGCAATGTGTCTTAGGGGCATCGCCCATCCCCCTGATATTCATTGAAATGATATGGTTCATCTTGACTCTGGTTCCGGGTTGCATGCTCTAAGCGCCCGAGAGTCATTGAGTGGACAATCGCTGATCGAAATCGGAACCTCAGTGAGATTTTCATCATGGCCAGTAAAAAGGGAAATGGCTTTGAATTTTCCTTTAGATAATCTACTGGGACCTTTTGCATCCGAAGCCGGTGGTCTGTCAAAGACAGTAAGAGCTGCAATGTCAATATTTGGATCAGCTAGTATGGCTTCCAAATCAGATTCTATGGTGTTTCTAGGAGATTCCTGTTCATCGACGGGGTCTGTGGATTCAGGAGGTATATCTAAAATGGAGTGTGGAATTGATGAGGGCGTTGGGATAGAGTGGGAGGACTCTCCATACTGAAAATTTGAAGAGGGGAAAAGAGGAGGATCTCCCGTGGGTGGAATCTGAGCCGCCGGACCAATACCCTTAACAAAATCATCAACATAAGAGAAAGAAGGCACTACAGGGCCAGAGAGATCCTTGTAGTTTACTGTTTCCAAATGAACAGGGTCAGAAGAAGAGTAATCGGCCAAATGAGCAATAGCATTCGGCGAAGGAACATCAGATGTAGGGGAGTGGTTTGACTCAGGAGTCAAAACACGCTGATTGTTTAACACTCCATCCGAGTGATCCTGTGCCGTAAAAAAACCATCATCATCAGATAAATGTGGACAAGAAATACCTGTACAACCCTCCTGAGCAGGCATTGGATCTTGAGACTTGCTTTTATCGACCCTTCTGGCATGAGATGGTACATCGGCTCGTTGCATCCTATAACGATAGGGGCAATTCTCCCTGAGGTGACCAGTACGGTGACATATGAGGCACCGAAAGGGGATGCCCCAGAAATCAATTCGTTGTCGATGCTTTCTGTGCCCCCAGACTAGATCAATATCACCAGGTAGACCACCCGTGAACTCGAGCTCCACAAGTATCCAAGCAATACGTTTATCACAGGCCCCAATAATGCTTGGATCAATATATTTTGTTTTACCAACAGAATCCCCAATCGTCTGTAGCGCTTTCATGGTCCAAAATTCCAGAGGAAGGCCCGGCAACTTCATCCATATAATGCGATTGCGGGGAGCCTCTTGAACCGGGTTGAAACCAACGTACCATGGAATGAGCTGCATGAAACTACGTCCACGCACCCAGGTTCGGCTTGTAATCTTATAGACATCCTTTGCATCAACGAAGTGAACACTAAACCAACCGTTTATGAGAACACTGACAATAGGTGTGTAGCCTAAAATTGTCTTCCAGTTCTTTTTAATCCATGCTGCAGTATCAAATTCACAACTCTTCGGGAAGAGCCATCTTCCGATCACTTCTCTTTTCTGTAGACTCGATACCCTTTTACAAAGGTCATCAAAATCCAGACATACCTCCTTAATCTCCATGTTAGTCTTAAAACAGGTCTTCCGTTTCTTACGTCGAGCACCTCGCCTCTGATAAAACGCTCCTATGGACCCATGCACTTCAGAACCAGAGATATTAAACCCTTGCTTGATAATTATATCATCAACCTCATCACGCCTATTATGCACCTTCTGCAAATTAGTAGAAATAAATCTCGGTTTTGGACCAAAGGATCCCGCCATATGGGACTATAGTCGTACAGAAACGCAAGCATGTAAGGTGGCAAGATCAAGAGAGATATAACCAACAGCTGGCACAGTCCATTTTAGGCGGCGTAGACAGGTTGGAGAAACAGAGAAAAAGAATAAAAAACCTCGTTAGGCCATATAAGTCATGCATAGAATATTTTGAACATAGGACGATGCCTTTTGAAAGACAGTGTAGGAGCAAGTAAGCCCAGAGAAATGATAGAAAAGATGTCAGCCAGATCGGCAAAGATCGAAGCCGTGAGGGGTGATGTCAGGAAAAGCCAGGAATTAATAAGAAGATCGAGGTGGCAGGATTCGCTAGGAGAAAAAATAAGATTTAGAGTTATATACCCGCCCCCAAATTCCACTCATTTGTCTTCCCAAAAAGGCAGGTTGCCACCCGTCCCCAAGGAAAATGATTTAAAAAAAGAAATGAAGGTCCTTGTGGAGTCTGAACAGGCGATATACCATAAATAGAAACCTCTCCGGTCTAATCGGGCCAGACGTTATGGATCGACAGGGACGATAGTTAGGTGAGGAAAGTTAATATAATAATGAAACGTTTAGATAAACGAGTCAAAATTCAAATTTTCCGGCAAAGAAACTATATCGACCACTATTGAAACCCACCGGAAAAACCAGAGAGAGAGATAAGACATATTACAGGCAGCAGCAACAACACCAGCACCCTGGAAAGGTCCACCATCTTTTGCGAAATCTGTAACTGAAGCTTTTGCATGGTCTTGTGAGAGTAAAAAAGGAAGACACTTTGCTCCAAAGAATATCCCAAAGTCGTATGGTTCCAGACCGAATAGAAAATGAATCAGAGGACGAAGGTTGTGAATTCGGAATAACATCAGTGTCTGATCCTCCGACCATTTATAAAGTGATGATTGTAAATAGAGATCAGGATGATGACAGCGGCTATAAACAACAAAATTAGAAATATAATCTCGACAACATCACTAAGATTGTTACTATCAGAATAATACATTGTGATGGCTTCCAACAACACTAAAAACTTTAAGGATCATAAATCATTGCAGCGAGAGGCTAACAACAAAAAGTGATCCTGAGAAATTAATATCCAAAAACCCATTCCAAAACCAATCATGGAGCATGGCACGAAAGAGATATTCAAAACATCAGAAAAGGGAATTTCTCAATCACATACAGTGCATTCCATCATAAGCAGTATAAGACTCATCCAAAAGCGGCATGAAGGAGAGATTCACCACCACTAGCAGAAAGGAAAAATACAATGCTTACAGGAACAAACAAAAGCACCGAAGCCTCCGGCCATACTCCAGTAATGATGCACCCCAGGCATCATTAAATTCTCTATATTTGATATTGCATGATACTCAAATTCTCTATTTTAATAGTTTCGTCCAATCCTCTATTTGAATGTTTTAAGTTTCTGGTTGTGTTGCGTTTTTGCTACTTTCAGATTCTGATGCCCATCCTCAAGTTTCCAACATTTTTGGTGATACCTGTGGAAGTTTTCAATTATTCAAAGTAAGGTAGTTCTCCCAGGGGCTGCGCAGGTTTGCAATGCATTAAATATCATGTCATTGATCAAGTACATTATCCTTCGTTTTCTAATATGAATACTGACCAAGGTCCTTTATCATCTTTTAAATGAATATAGATCAACTAAAAAATGGTATTGTTGTTTTTTACTGGTTTTTAGATAGATGGTGATCTGTGTTCAGTTAATTTTTTTTTAATGTAAAGTAACCGTTTCAATTCAAATTTTTTTTAATGTGAAATAGCCTGTTCTATTCAAAGTTCAAACCCCAATCAATCAAATTTCAATCAAAATGATTTAAATGATATATATAAAAATATAATCATGTGAAACTTATAAAAAATTGTTATGTGTTAAATTCGCTATTCATTCAATGAAATAGCAGAAGATGTGCTCCTGATTGAAGACTCTCTGCCGAGTTAAACGTACGGTAATATCTATTTAATCTATTTTTCGTCGGTATTTGTATTGAATTCATTTATTTACTTTGAATTTAGAATTGCTTTTTTATATAAAATTAAAGTTCTAATAACAAGTAATTTATATAATTTATATTACTGGAGATTTTTCTTAAACAGTTGCACGGTTGATTCGAACGCGATGAATAACTAAGAAGAGTTGAAGTTTTGATCGGACTACCCTACATTGCAGCTGATTCACACGTTGCTAACAAAGTAGAGAATGGCTCGTTCTTTCGTTTTTGGCGGTTGTGTTATGATGATCTCCTCAAATGTACATGTAGATGATTCCTAATTCTACCATTTCTGGTGTGGTCTTGGGTTATCATATGATGAGATGTGGATAATGTGGGGCTTTGTCCGATGTCTCTAAGTTTTTTGTGGTAGTGCATGCTCTGCCCATACAACTGGTCAAATTCATTCTTTTTTACGTCTCTCCTCAAAGAGAACATTCCTTTTCACTGGTCTAATGGTTGGCTAAGATGGAAACAGAGTAATTTTATCTTCATCAGCCACATCCTCATCGTCAGAATCTTATTCAGAGGTAACTTGTCAAGGAAGCAAATGGTACCTTCTATGGTGTAATTGGGCTGATTCTATTATTATCTCTCGTAATAAGAGCCTAGGCTTTAGGATATGCAAAAGGTGGTGGTCACTTCCGGGATGCATCTGTTGCTACTGTTGTCACGTATAGCTGGATGGGTATGGTTCTGGTTTTTCAGATGGCTATCTGTCTGAAATTCATCGAGATTTTTTTCCGGCTTAGCTCTTCAGTTTCTTTTAAAATATTTTCCGTGCACTCATTGATTTCTCTAGACTTTATTTGAATTTTTCACAGTGGTGGCAGTAGGTGTTTTTGCAATGCTCAATGGCGGCTATAGGCTGATATGGGGTAATTAGTGGTGATTTAGGGATCGGTGTGATGAGGTGGGAGATCCACTGATCTGTGGATGGATTTTCTGCAGGATTATTCTTGTGTGAGCACTTGGGAATACGTACCACTCTATTCTTGTCTTGTCAACATTTACAGGATAATTAATCTCATCTACGGTGTTCTTGAAGCTTCTTTATTTGGAGGGGGGGGGGTGGCGATTTCGGGCGCGGTGTGACGTTAGGTGGATGTACGTCTATTATGAGGAAGAATAATCTTATTCAGGATTTCTCTTCCGTAATCATTTGGGAAGTATGCCTTTTTCCTTTATGATCTCGTTGCCATTTATGGGATTATAAATCTCATATCCGGTATTCTTGAAGCTTCCTAAATTGGATTGTGTGGGTGGGTGGCTGATACCTACCATGCTGACATTCCCAAGAAACATCCATTATTCTTTCTGAGATTTACATACTTCAATGACATCATAATGGTACAATTTACATGGGCTATAAAGATTTAAAAGTGCTAGCTCATATATGTTTTTATATATGATACGGGGCTGACGTGCACAATCCATCTCTTTTTATCTTTTATTTTTCCATCAACTTGGCTGACTTGGAAATCTTTGCAAGTGCTTCCTGATAAGGCTAGCACCATTGTAAGGTGGCAGAAATCTGTTTTCTGCAGACTAAGTACTTTGTTGGCGACTTTTCTGCACATACAAATGTAGGTGACAACCTACAAGCGAAGTTGCACTTAACATCATGGCGGGTAATAGGGAAGAGAATATGATGGACGATGGACTTGATGGTATGGTGCATGCTTCATTAGATAATTTTGAGGTGGACGATGTTATTATCAAACGGGCTGTGAAGGACTGCACATAGTCTAAGGTATACAAATCTCGACGACACAGAAGACACAATTGTCATGGCTCTGGTGGGAACAAGAGGAAAATTTTCAAACACAATATGGAGATCAGAGAGGTATCACTGGACTACGAAGACCTCTGTCTATGGGTGGAAAGCCTTCAGAAAAGGGTGGTTATAGGTAGGTGGATGTTTCCTGATCGAGAGGATTTCGACACTGTATCCTGGATAAATCAGAAATGGAATCCCATCATTGGATACTCGCCCAAAGTCAACAAGCTCTTGAACAGATGGTTCAACATACATTTTATGGACGAGAAGGATGTCTTCAAGATCACTGGCAGGACTTAGGTTCGGGGTCAGAGCTTCATGCAACTCATTCCGTGGTACCTTGGCTTTAATCCAGTTCTGGAGGCTCCACGCAGCAAGGTGGTGTGGGTAAAGCTCCCTGGGTTGCCGCTTGAATTTTGGACCCTCAAAGCTTTGAAATCGATTGGAGATTCAATTGGTTCCACCAAATATATTGATCCCAACATTGTGGGGGCGTCAGACAAAATAATTTCTTGGCTCCTTTTCGAGCTCAATTATATTGGTGGTCTACCCAGGGATATTGATCTATTATGGTGCAATAGACGGCATAGACAGTGTATCGACTTCTGGGGGACTCCATTTAGGTGCCTTATTTTCCATAAGACAGGCCATCTAAGGGAACACTGTCCTTATCGGTTGCGTATGGCCCGGGCGAACTTGGCTATTAAGGGTGCAGGAGAGGATTGTCAGAACAATGTTGTATCGGGTACGTCCAGTGGTCTACATCCAGGTAATCCTGTTGCCTCTTCACCTGATGAAGATGTATACAATATTGCTGATGGCCAATATGAATTCCCTGTTCCTGATGTTGTTGTTCCGTCAAACATTACTAGTCTTCCATCTGTAGCGTGTAATCTATATAGAGTACTGGACCCTCAGAAAAACCACGAGTCAAATCCTACTCTTGTGCCTTCCTCTAATGTGCAGTACAAACTTGACGGCCCTGTTCCTTGTCCCACTTTTTCCCCCTCTGCAACAACTTTTCATGACAACAATCCCATTACTAGTTATGCCCCTCTTCGCCAGAATAATGACTACAAAGGGTCAACTAGTATGTATATGGGTCTTGACTATGATGATGGCCACTCTCGCCCTTGCTGTGACCCTCCTATTTTCAAATCAACTGTGCTCCCTGGTGGTGCATCGTCGCGTATGTCTGCTGGCATGTCGCAGGAGGGAAATATTGAGTTGGATAGAAATCTTGGGTCTACCCACTGCACACCTATCTGATCTGGCCCTATTCTTCTATCTGATTCCCCCAGGAACTCCATAGGGAGTGACATTGATTCCCTCTTGGGAAATCCAAACCTAGACCTGGCCGCACTTACAGTCTTTGATAAACCTCCCACCTCTCCTGAAAAACAATCTACTTCTTTATCGACTGCTATTACCTCCATCAAGAAGAAGGCTAAAGCTGCATGCCACTTGAACAAGGGCAATTTCAAGTCTATCTCACTGTTTTCTGAGGACGACGCGGGCCTCTCAGATGTCCCCATTGCCAAATATGATGACATAGAAAAATCTTCTAGGGCGCTTAGAGCAGGCCACCCTCGACCCTCTTCCCCATGATCCACATTATCTCACTGAATATACAGGGGTTGGGCGATGACTCCAAATTCCATTGCCTGAGAGATATTATTGTGTTGAAGAATCCAATTATATTTCTTGGTCAGGAGACTATGTCAGACAGATCGAAAGCTATTAAGTTGTTTCTAAAAATCAAAATAGGATGGCATGCAACGATGGTTAATTCCAATGGTTAATCTGGGGGTATGATTGCTATGTGGAACCCATATTATGTTTTTTTCAATGCTTTCAGTTTCTTCGAGGGCATACTGTTAACGGGACGTCTTAGAGGTCTTCAAGGTACTTTTAATCTCATAAATATATACGCTCCATATTAAAACAGAATGGTATTTTGGAACAGAATGAAGGTGGCGGGACTTCTGTCCCTACCAAATTTGATCATGATGGGAGATTTCAACTCCACTATGAATGAAGACGAAATATGGGGCAATGGTGCTCATCTTGATTCACTTGCTGGGTATTTAAATGATATGTTCCTATTACACTGGCTGATGGATATTAGGCCGTGTCCACCTACTCCTACATGGAACAACAGGCATGCTGGCGCAAATTTTATTAGACAAAGGCTTGATAGGGTGATGGTTAAAGACTCTATGATGGAATCACTAGAGGATCCCAGATCTTCGGTGTTGACTGCCGAGATTTCTGATCATATGTCAATTATTTTGACATGGTCCTATTCGCAAGTTGTTAAAGGTAGGCCTTTTAAATTCAACCGAATCTGGTTGGAGGACGCTGAATATACTAAACTCGTTCATGGGATTTGGAATGATGGATGTGTTGTACAGGGTCGAGGGGGATGGGAGTTTTTCCATCACAGATTGCAGCAAATTAAATCTGCCTCAAAGCGCTAGGAATGGAGCAAGAAAAGAAAACTCAGGGCAGAATACATAGAGATTAAAAAACAGATGGAGGATATTATTTCTTCTTTCCTCACCATTATTCTGGATGACTGCACTCTGGATAAACTTAAAATGTTGGGGGATAGGAAGCGAGAGATCCTAAGGATTGAGGAGATTACTTGGCGCCTTAAGAGCAGAATCACATGGTTGGCTGAGGGGGATCAAAACACAAAATTATTCCACAAGAGTGCAAATGAGCGAAAAAACCGGAACGCCATTTGGTGCATCAAAAAAGATGATGGAACATTTGCGATAACAAGCTCTGATATCCAAAAGGAGGCTCTCAAATATTTCTCCACATTCTATAAACTACAGGAGGGGATATGCAAGGACAATCAGGTATGGCTGCTGGACCAAGTAAATCGGTTTTTTGATGCTGATGCTATTTCTTCTATGGAAAAATCTATCATAGGGAATGAAGTTTTAAAGGTTCTGAAATCCTTCTCCAAGGATAAATGTTCGGGGCCAGATGGATGGCCCGCGGAATTCTTTATTCACTTTTTCGATTTGATGGGCGAGGAATTAACACAGGTTATCGACCATATCCGGATCAGTGGTGTCATGCCTGCCAATCTCAATTCCACCTTCATCGCTCTTATACCAAAAGCGGCTGATCCTAAAAATTTTGTAGACTTCAGGTTGATTTCTCTGTGCAATGTCCTATATAAGATCATATCGAAGATTATTGCAGAGCTTTTAAAGGATACGTTATCGGCCTTCATCTCAAAAGAAGAGTATGGGTTTTTAAAAGGTCGATCTATTCACGATGTTGTGGCAATTGCATAGGAGGTGCTTCATACCATTCACACGGAGAAAAGGGAGGCCATTGTGATGAAGGTGGATCTCCAGAACGCCTACGACTCTATCGATTGGTCATATATCAGACTTTTTCTCATGAATATTGGCCTTCCAATCCAGATTATCAGATGGATTATGACTTGTATCTCCAAGGTGCGATATGTTGTTATTATTAACAATATCCCTTCACATTTCTTTGTTGCCGAACGTGGTCTGCGACAAGGTTGTGCGCTGTCCCCTTTAATTTTTATCCTCATTATGGACAGTTTCAGTGGCATCATGCATATGGCGACGCAGAGGGGTTATATAAAGGCCCTCTCTTTCTCTAATGTGGTTTCATGCTCACATTCATTATTTGTTGACGATATATTCTTGTTTGGGTATCTGAACCAGAACCACTGGTTCTATATACACTTTATGCTCATCTGTTTCGAATCTACTACAGGTCTGGCCATAAACAATAACAAATCTTTCATCATACATGAATATGGGGACCTGCGGGAGATAGCTTTCATTGTTGGTTTCTTGGGAGTTGAATGTAAAGAGGCATATGCCGGATTTACATATCTGGGTTTTAAAATTGAACCATGCGGATATAAGATCCGCGACTGGATGTGGCTGATTGACAATATTAGAAGATGAATTTTCAGATGGACACACAGATGGTTATCTATTTAGGGAAGGCTCATAATGATCCAGGCAGTGCTCTCTCAGATGATGGTCTATGGGGGTCACCTGTATTATTTGCCTGAAAGCATCATCACGATGATCAATCATATAATTGCCAAGTTTCTGTGGGGTAATACTTAAATGTCAAATAAAATTCACCTTTGCAAACTGGAGTCCCTATGTAGGCCAAAGGAACATGACGGATGGGGTATTCTTAATACCAGAATCTTCAATATGGCACTGCTTTTAAAGTCTTTCTAGAGGGCAATACACAGAAGTGGAATATGGAGCATTGTTATAAAGTGTAAATACATTGAGGGTGATATTCTCCAATGTCTGATAAACATGTAGTTTTCTTTCCCTCGGTTCATCTCTTCCATCTGGTGGAGTTTCAAAAAGATTCTCATCTATGTGTCGGATCGCTTGGCATGGCTCTTCACGGACGGTGGCAACATTCCTCTGACTTTCAAAAACCTTATTGCTTTCTCCCCACATGCTGGGCCATCACCACACCTCCAATTCAGATTGGCACAAAGGGGTATCCTTTTTTTGGGACAGACAATACGTGCCTGGTCATGTGGCACTCCAGAATTCAAAACTGCTATCTAGTTGGAACTAGGGGAACCAACAACATCGGAGTGGGATCAGATGAGGGACGATATTCGTGCGGCCAGTTTTTGCTAGGATGTTGGGGGTGATACTATTGTATGGGATGGTCCTATAAATGCTGGTGGTTTAATTGTTCGTGATATTTATAGATCTCTAAATGTTGAATCTTACCAGGGATAGTTCTCCACAACCTTTCTATCTTTCTAGCAAAGGAAGATCCCTACAAAGATTCTATTCTTCAGGTGGCTAGTATGGAAGGGCAAGATTCTGACGAGCGAAAACTTGATTAAAAGAGGTTATTGTGGACCGTTCAAGTGTGATATATGTCATGGGGATTTCGAATCCATCTCCCACTTATTTTTTAGTTGCCTGGTTGTTCTTGGTTTATGGCGGATTTTTATTCCACACTTCAAGGACCCTGCATGGCTCCTAGTTGACTTCATCACCTCGGCTTTGGAATGGGACAAGCTACGGGGAAAATACAGATCACTGCCTTTCTTCCTCATTTGGGAGGTATGGCTGGGCCGGAAAAAGCTGATTTTTGATGATATTCCTTTTAAGATCCCATTTATCTTCTCTACTATTATGAGGTGGATGGATGAACGTCCCACTCCAACGACGTCCATTATGGATTGCTCTATCCGCATTCGGCCACATCAGATTAATGTCCCGACTATATATTTTGATGGTGCATGTGTGGATAGTGTTATGGAATGTGGCACCTGGATCAAATTATCACAGAGGGAGCGGATTCACATATACTGGAACGGTGGAATGGGATCCAATAATAAAGATGAGATCATTGCTCTTTGGGGTGGTCTCCTAACGGCCCACAATTTGCAGATTCAGGATGCACATGTTTATGGGGACTCACGAGTGGTTATAGGATGGGTGACTAACACTTCGGCCATGATGTGTCCGACACTACAGGGTTGGATTCAAAGAACGCGCAGATTGTGGACATTGCTCAACAGGCCCCCCATTAGCCATATCTATAGGGAAAACAACACCAGGGGTAATGGGCTCTCCAAAAAAGGTATCAACTTGAATTTTGGGATGATGCAGGTACTACACTATAGAGATGGTCAACAGTTTTGGCAAACTTCCATCCCGATCCCATAGTTTAGATGTACAGGATATATCTGCTATTTTTTTGGTTACTTTTTGGAAGACATGGCCTTCACTTCTTCAATATCAAGCGAGCCTGCTTCTACCATAACAATTTTCTACCGCTCTATATGGCTGGCCACGATCATATTGTCATCTACAGGATTTCTCTTTCCTATATTGGTTTTGTTTTAATATGTTTACGTTGATCTTTAATATGTTTTTATTATCAATGTCTAACAGGATGGTGTATTAACTCTCTGCTATGTCTCTCTGTTATGACTGTCTTTTCCATAGGGATGTATGGTTATGATTTTTTTTGGGCTGTGGCTATGCCCCCAAGCTATGTGTTTCCCACTGAATACGGTGGCCATATTTCTTAGAATGGTACTGCATAAGTTGGGAGGATATGTATGTTTGTCTCTCATGCTTATCAGCTAAGAATATGTCCTTGGAATATGCACTGATTAATATACATCAGCATTTTTTTTCTGTCTGAAAAAAAATATATATCTGTTTCAAATTGAGATTTATTTTCACAATCCATATTTTATTTCGAAAGTTTTAGTAAAGGTACTGCTAAATGGCTAGGAAAATTCTATGATTCGGCTTCTACGATTCAACTCTAGCAGAACCATGGACAATGTTTCCCCTTCCCCTATGCTTCCTTTTATGATTCCATGATGCAAACACGATGGATACGACTATGAAAGTGTAAAACAATAAAAATAACAAAAATAGAACAAAAATAACAAAGATAGAAGCAGTTTAAAACACAAATAAAACACACAATAACTAATGATCTCGATCAACATGGTATTTATTATTCAACAAGGCTGAAGCCAAACACATTACATTTACACAAACAATTACTCTCTTCATTCACTTCAAATTTCAAGCCAAAATTTCTTATTCATTCCAAGAATTCCAATTTATGAAACACATTGCAATCATGTTATGTTTTCCTATTAAAAGCCCTCCCACAAAACTACTGTTAGGTTTTCCTACTAAAAGCAAGATAACTCTTGCTGATTATTGTTTTCATACTTCATAGTTGGTGTTTCTCCGCATCTTCACTTTTGGTCTCGAATCAATGGGCTCTTGTACTTTATATTCATGTGTGCACTCCCTTATAGTACTTGAGATTTTTGTGCACTCCCTTTTTTCATGATAGTAGGAAGAGGATTCTTCAATACCAACGAGAGTAAGGAGTAAAGGCAACAGATTCTTTCACATTAGGATTAAAAGTAACTTTTTCAATTTTGATTTTTATGATCACTTTTGCCAATCTCAGAAAAAACTGCACAAAACCTTGTAATTAAACACTACTTTGTAAAAAACAAATGAAATATTAGAACAATGAATTTGTAGAACCCAATTAGGCACATTACATTCTATAAAAAAAATGTGGAAAAAAAAATGTGGCTAAATAACTATGTACTTTGGGAAACTGCAAGTAATAATAGGTGCCCAAGTGTTAATACCAATGGACTTTGTAAGTCCTCACCTACTTTCCTGTAGGTTCTGTAAGTATCCTAATGGTTTCATTACTTATTACTATTGATGAATTAAGGCAAAGCGCATATGCACCTTGAAACTGCTATGTCAGGGCTAGGGGAAAGAAACAACGAAATATTTGGTTCAATAGAAAAAATATGTCTATCCACACATTTTCTACAAATTTATCGAGTTTTTTCCCACAAATCTTTGACACCTACAAATTCTTG
Organism: Pinus albicaulis; assembly: GCA_034641835.2. Taxonomy (NCBI): domain Eukaryota; kingdom Viridiplantae; phylum Streptophyta; class Pinopsida; order Pinales; family Pinaceae; genus Pinus; species Pinus albicaulis. Next base: position 93,653 of record JAXQQM020084774.1, on the reverse strand, counting down.
TGATACAGTCAGAACTTGGGTGACCTCCGCATTTTAGCTTTTGAGAGAGGTCGAAATTCGAACATTAAGGTATTGGAAACTATAATTTTCCATCACATACACATTTAGCTTTTGAAAGAGGTGGAACTTCCAACATTAAGGTATTGGAAACTATAATTTTCCATCACATTCACACTTTCTTTGTTTGATTCCACTTTTACTTTTCAATTTGTTTGGCTTATATTGAGGTACATTTCTTTATGCGTATATACCACCTCAAGTGAGCATAGAACCCCAAGTAAGCATAGATTTCATATATCAATCCAGCAACCAAAAGAGATGGCTTAAACATTAAGCACTCCCCCACCAAACTAATTCAACACTCCCCCACCAACTCGGTAATAAATCCAACAAATAAAATTGATAATTTATTTAAATTGATAAATTATTCCTTACTATTTGTGAGTCAGTGCTAATATTTTCCATACATACTTGTTGGTGGAGAGAACACCTTCACAAACTCTCAATCAAATCTATAAAAGTTCTACTCGTAATATTGTCCATACAAACTTAATTGATGGAGTGTGAACCTTTTAAACCTCTGAAATTAACCCTAAAAATTTTAAAAATAAATTAATTGACATAATTTTTACGTAAGCATCACATTATTTCCCTTACCATCAATCATGTGGGTAAGGACTATAAAATATTTGATAATAATATATATGCATCACATCTTTGAAGAAATTTCATAGATCTTTTCAAGACACCAAGAAATTAACCAAGCCCAAGCAACTAAAATATTATTATCAACTATGTCATAAAGTGTTCACATTTTATCTTTTGTATGTTGAATTATTTATTTGAAGTAAACCTTGAGTAGCTACCAATAGATATACAAAAATGGATCAAAAGCATGTGGATACATCATAATAGTAACAGAGGACCATATTTCTTATTCTTCGATAACTCATTGTGTTTTTATATATTGAAAGTAAAATTGATGTGCTAATCCAAATCGTGTTTTCTATGATATTATTACTAATCAAAATCTGTTTGCTATGATATTATTGTTGTTGCTTTGTAGTACTACTAATTAGTAAATCTGGTGCATATATATGTATTATTTCTTTCCTTTGTGCTATTATTAATTAGAAAATATGATGCATGTATTAACAATAACAATAATTTATTGTTCATACATCATTACTATCGACCAAAAATTTTCATTGATTATACATTATTATCATCAACATAATACATATTAGGTCTTTTTGGAAATTTTGTAGATGCTAAAAATAACTTTAGCAAGTCACAAATTAAGATATAGGTTGTCTATAATTTTAATGTGCTTCTTACATTAGTGCATTCACAAACTGCTCCCATACAAAAATAAGAATGGGAAAAATACAAACTACTCCAATAAACAAATAAGAATGGGAAACATTTTGAAGGGAGTCACGGCTCCATTACTAAAGTAGAATTAATTAGAAATAGAAAAGTAAAAGTAATATTTATAGAAAATACAACATGATAATTTTTAACAATTTTTTGTGATTACACTGGAATTAATGCACATTGTTAATTTAATCACTTTAAAATTAATGTACCATCATACATCTAATTACTTAAAATTAGAAATCAACGTCTACCCTAAATTAAATAAGATTAGAAAATTATTTATATGCTGAAACCAATGCATCTAATGCAAGTAAGAAAATTGGATTGGAAAGCAACATCTACACTAAAATTAATGCATTTAGTGCAAGAAATCAAATAGGATTAGAAATCATCGTCTATACTCCAAGAAGTAGTTTTTTATTAAAAAATACAACATGATTCCTAAAAGAAAGAAAAATGAGATTTTAAAATTAAAAAAAAAAACTATTATTTATAGAAAAATACAACATGATTCCACACTATCATTACAGTGAAGCATGTTGGAGGAAAATATCATTTTTGGAGAAAAACTAAAGTATAATTTATAGAAAATACAACATGCTTCCAAACCATCTCATTTACAGTCTAGCATGTTGGAGAGAAGTGTCATTTTGGAAACATATAGAAATATAATTTATAGAAAATACAAGATGCTACCAGACCATCGAATTTACAATCGGGCATGTTGGAGAATAATGCCATTTTGGGAAAAAAAACTAAAAAATATATATATAACAGGTCCATCCGATCCAATTGGTTGAGCAAAAAAATATATAGTAAGTCAATCAGATCCAATTTTTTGCACATAAGAAAATTTAGTAACTTCAATAAAATGTTGAGATGCCACCATATGCAATCATTCAGTTCCACTCTTGTCCGCAGGTATACTATCTGCCATGCATGTTGGAATTTCTGAACAGTTCTGAACAACAAAGGAAATGAAATTCCTCTTCCTAACATAGAGATTCAATAAAAAAAAACTGTTGGACAGATATGCATAAAATTCAACCTTTTTCATTAAACTTAAAACAAACTATCTTTACATATATATATATATATTAAAACTTATATGTATTAACCTAAGTCAAAACATATGTTCCGTGACGTTTTAAAACATTAAATCACAAATACTTAACCTATGGTTTAAAACCTTTACAAAGAAAATATTTCGCGGACTTTAAAACCCTTTATGAAAAATGGTTTTAGTTTTATCACGTCCAAATATGAGCTTGCTAACGTAGGCTTTCGGATTTGCGATAAACACTTAATTGTGTTATAATTTCTTATCACATCCAAAATGGGCATGTCCACGTCATCTTCAAAATTTGCGATCAACACCGGATTGGTCGTTGGCTTGCTGGTTTGGTGGTGGTGGGGTCAAGTCCCATTCAAACTTAAAAAAAATGGCGTGAATGGTAATGGAGGTTGGTGAAGTTTTAAATGCAGGTTGCTGCAATGTTTAGATGCAGGGATGGAGATTGCGTGCAGTGACCCATGAAATTAATTTCAGAAATAGGCCTACTGCCACAAACAAAAAAATGAATTTGCAGAATTTCAAATGTGTGTGATGGAGCGCACATAAAAAATTTCTCACTAGTTGCTCCATCCTTCAGCGTTCCTGTCATTCAATTTCTTCTTCTTCTGCAAACTGTGCAGTTGGAATTAAATTCTAACGCTGCCCCTTAATTTGAACTATTGGGTTCTCTTGCATACCCAAACATTTTCTCAAATAATTGAAACTCTTCTGCCCCAATGGTTTTTTCAATATATCAGTAAACTGCTCTTCAGTTCTGCAATGTTTCAAAAAAAATTCCCCATTGTTCACTAGCCCCCTGATGTAGCGATACTTGGCATTAATGTGTTTCGTTATTTTCTGAAACTCTAAATTCTTTGACAATTCTATTGCTGAGCTATTATCACAATAAATTGTTGTGCCTTTTACCTATTCATGACACAAACTCCTCAACATTCTTCTCATCCATACTGCTTGACATGTTGCTATTGTAGCTGCCACATACTCTGCCTCTGCTGTTGATAAAGCCACAATCGGTTGTTTCTTAGAAGCCCATGAAATGGCTCCTAAACACATATGGAAAACATATCTAGAGGTGCTTTTCCTGTCATCTATACTTCCAGCCCAATCATTGTCAGTATATCCAATCAATTCAAAATTTTCTAAAGTGGTGCATAAAATACCATACCTCTTTGTTCCTTTCACATACCTCAGAATTATTTTTGATGCTTGTCAATGTGCTTCCTTTGGCCTTTCCATAAATCTGGAAATTAAACTCACAACATGCATAATATCTGACCTAGTTGCAGTGAAATACATGAGGCGGCCAACTATGCTCTTGTACAAACTTGGATCAAAACCCTTCCTGCTATCTTCTTTGTTTAATTTCAACCCCATCACTGTAGGAGTAATTATTTCCTTGCAATCCTGCATGTTAAATCTCTCCAAAACTTCTTTCACATATTTAGCTTGAGAAATAAAAAAATTGTTTTCATTTTTCCCTACTTCTATTCCTAGGAAGTATTTCAGCAATCCCATATCAGTCATCTCAAATTCATCCTTCATGACTGTTTTAGAATTCTCAGTGAGGTAAGCATCATTACTTGTAAATATAACATCATCAAAATATAAACCAACAATCATCATCTTACCATATTTCTCCTTGACGTATAATATGGGTTCTCCTTCACATTGTTCAAACCCATTTTCAAGTAGATAGGCATCTATCCTACTGTATCATGCTCTTATTTCCTGTTTCAGCCCATACAAAGCTTTATTCAATTTAAAAAATTTGTGGTATTGGCCTTATTTCTCATAGCCCAAAGGTTGTTCAACATAAACCTCTTTCATCAATACTCCATTCAGGAATGTTGATTTCACATCCATTTGTTAAACCTTCGACTTGTGTTGTGCTGATATGGACAACACTACTCTTACTGTTTCCATTGCTGCAACTCGTGAAAATTTTTACTAATAATCTCTTCCGTGTCCTTGCTTGTAGCCTTTGACATCGAGTCTGGCTTTGTGCCTTTCAATCTTACCTTTAGCATTGCTTTTGGTCTTGTAGACCCATTTTACTCCAATCACTTCTTTGCCTTTTGGGAGATCAACTAACTCCCATATCTTATTCTTCTCTATGGAATTCATTTCTTCATCCATAGCATCTATCCATTTCTTATCTTTTACTGCTTCTTCAAAATGAATAGGATCTTCTACATGAAAATATAATGCAAATAAAGAGTTCATACCTGCATTTGCTGCCTCTTGCTCATAAATCTCATTCAGACTTCTGAATCTGGTTCCTCTTTCACTTGGTTTACTTCCCCTTGTAGAAGCACTTGAATCTGCTCCTTGTGTTGTGCTTGGAGAAGCACTGTCATCACTTCTCAAGGGTGTTCTCATACCTGCTTGTGGCGTCCCCTACTATCCTTGTGTTGGTGGAGGTGGTGCTGCTAATGAGAGATGTATTTCAGCCATTTCTTCCTAATTATCATCATGAGACAAACAAATTTTAACATTGACTATTTTCTCAATGCTTTCATCCCAAGCTTCTTCTCCAATAAATTGTACATCTCTTCTTATAAAAAAATTCTTGGCGGATGGGTTATATAACCTACATGCCTTTGATTCTTGACTGTATCCAATAAGTATGCACTTCTTCCCCTTACTATCCAACTTCTTCCTTAGCTGATCTGGAATGTGTGCATAAGCCACACAACTAAAAACTCTCATGTGGGCGACACACTGTTTTATGGCACTCCATGCTTCTTCCAGAACTTTGTTCATTATAGCTTTGGTTGGGCATCTATTCAACACATATTCTCTACAATGTATAGCTTCAGCCCAATACTCATTTGGCAAATGTTTTTCCTTCAACATACTTCTTACCATATCCACGATGGTTCAGTTTTTCCTGTCAGCAACTCCATTTTTCTGTGGTGTATACCTTGTTGTAAGTTGCTTGTGAATCCCATTTTCTCTGAAAAAATGCAGAAATTATTTGGAGATATATTCTCCTCCTCTTTCTGTCTTTAAGACCTTAATATACTGCCCACTTTGATTTTCAACAAGAGCTTGAGAGTGGCAAAATTTCTCAAACACTTCACTTTTAAATTTTAAGAAACAAACCCATGTTTTTCTTGTGTAATCATCAATAAAAGTCAGTATATAGTGGCTTCCTGCTAATGATGGTTTTTGCATTGGTCCACACAAATATGAATGGAAAATTTCTAAGGGTGCCTTTGCCCTTATGCTCTTTCCTGATGGAAATCCTTCTTTATGTTGTTTTCCCAAGATGAAACCTTCAAAAAGGTTGTTTGGTTTCTCAATCAATGGTAATCCCTTTACCATGCCTTTCCTGTGCAACAAATTCAAACCTCGAAAGTTGAGATGTCCAAATATCAAATGTCATAACCAGTTTTCATCTTTTGCTTCTCTTTGGAATGTCTCTTGTTTCACTGCTGCAATGGCATATCCTTTCTTCAAATCTGCTCTCATCTTGAGAGGGAAAATTCTATTCATTGTGATATTCACTTGTGAAATACATTTCTTGCTTGGTGGTTTATCCATGATGGTGCATACATCATCTTCAAAGAAAACATTATAGCCTTTCTGAATGAGCTGTCCAATGCTCAAAAGGTCACACTTCATACCAAGAACATAGTATACATCTGATACGAATATTCCTTGTCATTTCTTTGACAGAGACCTTAATGTCTATCCCCAATGTTACTTGAGACTTTACATTTTCATCTAAAATGGAAAACATGGAAATGTTTCCAGTCATATGGTTGCTACATCCTAAATCTAGAAACCATATATCTTCATTATTTTCTTCAGCCATATTACATGTGTTAGGGTCCTATAAGTATAGGATTCATAATTTGGAATTGACTTATGATAGTCTTGTAAAATATGTACATACCTTGCTTTTTGCAAGTTGTTTTCCCATATTTTGTAAAAAACAAAAAAAATAGAAAATCAAAAAGAGGGAAAAAGTCCTAAAAAAAGGATCAAAAGACTTACAAAATACATAGACCCCAAAAGAAAAAATATGAAAATAAATCATGAAAGTGTGCAAGTTCAAATGCTACTAATTTTTACTTTTTGCAAATGATTATGGTAGACTGTCAATAAATTCCATAATCCATGATGAGTTAAAACTGTTTAAACTTGACTTGTCATGTTTTCAGTTTCCATGTTTAGATAGTGAATAAATATTAGTCAGACAATTTAATCCTGACGAATCAGTAGATAGGTAGAGAATAATCAGTAGATAGGTAGAGAAAAATCATGTAATATTCATCAGCAGGCAGAAAATCACTAATTTCCCTTCCCTTGTAACTCTTCAATATTCTGCACTTCCAGTCAAAGAGGCTCAGAGCATTTCTCTAACTTCTGTTGGGACTGAAACCAAGGCTCAATGACTGGATATTGGAAAATGTTGAATTCTTATGATAAACTCCCCTTCAACATTATTCATTCATCATTCATACATTTAATTCATCTTCATAAGTAAAAACTCCTTTTTTACTCAATGATATATAAAAGCCCATTTAATTAACTCCCTTCATTCATAAAGCATACAAACCCTCAAAAACCACTCTATCCTGAGTAAAAGTGGTGAATTTATGAAATAATAAGCTTTGCTTTAAAAAATTTCACTTTACTTAGTCATATAAGTGTCTTTTTGTCCATTCTTTTCCCTTGTCATATTAATTTCTAACCTATGCTAATAAATCCCTAAAATTACCTTATCCTACCTATATAATTCCCTTTATGTAAATATTCTCCTAAAACCCACTACTATATAGTTTTTAGGCCAAAGTTAATATGCACATGCTGAATTAAATTCCCAAGTTATACCCCCTTTGGTCTAAAAACTAACATTAATCAAATACCCCACCCCCTATGGTTATAGACCCCTCCAAAAGTCTAAAACTATTTAATAAAACTAAAATTTCAAATCAGCTTTTTATACATATCCTATGTATTTTAAACATGCGAAAGCATTACACTATCCATTACATTTTATCCTAAGTATTGGAATGCACCCAGCCTTTGTAAAATACTTACCATTCTTCCCCACAGAAGCTTAACCTAAGGTTAAAGTGTGCCATAATATAACTTAACCTTTTCCCTTTTCCCTGTTATAGAAAACTCCATATTTTATATAAACATTAGCCCAAGTTAATATAGCCCCGCCTCATGTGCCCTTGCTCATATGCATTTTAAACGTTTTTTTTTACACATAAGCCACGCTAATATATAACCCCTTTTTGATATAAAACTTTTACTACAACGCATATAATAAAAAGGTTTTATTATATTTCAAAAAGCCAATAGTGGATAAGTAATCCCGGTCCCACATCTATTCGACCACACCTTCCCATGAAATCTCAGTCGTTTTCTCCCTTCCCGATGATCCGACGGTGCAAGATCCATATCACGCCCGTAAACCAAACGTCTGCCCAAAGCCTAAATGGACATGAAATGGGTGGTTTTCCCATTTCTGCCTCCTTTGACATGGCACAAAAATATTCGATCGAGATCGTTTTGGCAATTACAGCTTACCACCCTGAGAAAATGCAAAAGCCACTTCTGGTTTTTCATTTCAAAATCTAAACAACCTCTCACCTTTGGATTAGACCCACATTAAATACGTTTAATAAAGATTCATATAAAAGGTTAAAACCTTTGTTGTGTTAATTTTTCAGTGTTATTTGTTCATTCCAATTGATAAAAGCTCCACCCAACTATGTAAAAACTCCTCTACACAATTTTCAGACTTATATCCCAAGAAAAAGCCCAATTTGAGCGTAGATCCCCTATTGGAAGACCAGAAAAGACATTTTCTCCTCCAACAAGTTGGACCAGAGCTCAAAATTGACTGCAAAACATATTGGAACCCTTCCGATAGTCAAATACCTACCATTTGAGGTATTTTTTGATATACAGACCTGCAAATTCAAAGTTAAACCATTGATGAGTAAGCCAAGCCTTCAATTATGAAAATTCATTGTAGAAATTGCCCAAAAACGCCCAAAATAGGGCAAACCCTTGAAAATTTTCCCTAGAAATTGCTGTGTTCATAAAAACCCATGTAAAAGCTAAAATTCCCCAGCTTACGACCTCTAAAGATCAATTCTTACACTAGAAAATGGTTTCAAGCCTACAGATCGTTTGAAAACTCCTTTTTTCAGTCAAAGTCATTCAGAAAACCCTCGTTTTCTGTCTTAAACTAGTTTTCATATCTCAGATACCTAATTAAGCAATAAAAAACCACCAAGACTATCTTTTGCCTACAAATTGCTAAATTCATCCTCTGTCTAAAAAATACAACTTTTTCAAACAGTTTAAGCTTTCATTAGTTATTCAAAAATGACTAAGAAACATATGACAACCAAAACTGGGGGTTCTAAGCCTATTAAACCTAGTGGATCCAAGCCTCCCAAATCTTAAGCATCAAAAGCCATCAAATCTACTCCTGCACTTATTGCTAAAACCACTGAGTCTATAAATCCACTTTAGCCACCAGTACCTACTATATAAACTCTTCCATTAACAGATATGGGTTACAATATTGTTGACCCTGTGGTAGAATTTAATCTATTTGAAATACACAATTGGTGCTTGGATAAATACCTTGATAAATATGAAATACCTATTTGGGAAGCTCATCTGCCCAAATATGTAGTGCTATTGACTTACCCTGGCTAGGACCTTCTTACATTGTGCCAAAAGCATTATGAACCAGACCAGAGGTCTATTGTTAATGCAGATAGAGAGGTCGTTTTTACAATCACAACAGAATCCATTAATAAAATGCTGTAATTACCATCTGATCCTCATTTAGTCCCCCTTTCTATTGAATATTTAACCCAGTTGTACTTAAGCCTGGATTTCCAAAAAAAAATTATGATATTTTAGGATTTTATGCCTTCCCATGTTGACATCCCTAAGTTGAACCCTCCCTATTCAACTGCTAAATTTCCTGAAGGGACAAGGCATATTATTTCAATGTTATATTTTATATTGGGATATTTCACAGATAGATTCACTGATGAATCCATTCTTGGCTTTCTATCCACTCTATCTCCAGGTCAACCCCCTGCACTCATTTTTTATTATGCCAGTTTCATAGTTGATAGCATTCATCAACAATTGACCAAACTACTCATTGAAGGGGTGTTTAGGTACTCATCATACTTGTTTCATTTGTTTCTGTTCTTCCAAGCTGGCAATTTTCCAATTTCATTGCAAAAAATGGAGTTAGAGGGCTAGCCTCTGTCCATTATCTTTTGGACTTCTTTGCTTAGGAAAGAAGACAATGAGTTCAGTTACACATATTTTTTAGACCTATTCCTCCAGCCAGCAATGAGTATATTGTATAAAGCAGAACAACCTAGAGTAGATGAAGACATGAAAGAAATATTGCAGTTATCAGAAAAAAATAATATGGGAGACTGATATCTTTATGAAAAACACATAGAGATAAGAATTTTTGGCTCAAACTTTTTACCTTATAAGTTTCCAAAATACATGTGCATGAGAGTTTTTTCATTGGAATACTTAAGGAAAATTCTAAATTCTGACTCCATCAATTTCTTAGCTTCCAGGAAAAAGACCCAATTCAAGCTTAAAAATCAAGTTGGGCGTTTCATTATAAATAACAAAGAAGCAGAAAAGGAAATCACCAAGATACTAGTAGGATTCAAATTTCAGGAGAGCTTTCCATGGAACTATGATCCCCAAGGGATCTTGAGTGATTTAAGGGTCAAATGTAAACTTACACCATTTATACATGAACCTAAGCCAAAAATTGAGAACTTTTCAAATCAGATTAAATGATGGAAAACACATTGACATATACAATTATCAATGCAGAGGCAGCAGGACAAATGGATACTACACAAGCTATGGTAGTTGCAAAACAACTTGAAACTTCAACAAAAATAGGTAGAGATGAAGGAACTTATACAGCTGAGACCACCACAGATACAAAATTCAAGTTGATTTACAATAAAAGGCTCAAATTCAGTTCCATAGGGAAAGAAAAGGTAATTGATGTTGAAGATACAAATGAGCCTGATGTAAACAATGATGAAGCCATAGTGATAGATAATAAGACTCTAGTAGAGATTGAAAAGGAACAAACAACAACTAAAGGAAAAGATACACAGATGATTGAAAAACTTCAAAATATGGAAGCATCATCCTCACACAAAGTGGAGGAAAAAGATTTAGATATCAAAGAAAAGTACAAGAAAATCAAGCAAAAGAATGAAGAAATCAAGTCTGAGATTTACTCTCAGTTTCTTAAACAAAAGCCAGGGAATCAAAACAGGATACTGACAGCCTTTGACTTTTCCACAAACAAAATTATTATGTCTTTTCTGCAACCAACTACTTCAACACCTAAGACAGTGGCAGACTATAAAAAGTTTGAGTTTGAAGTAGATACTGAAAAAGTACATGAGCTAGACCAAATATAATTCCACAGACAGCTCAGAAATGTTATATTCAACTATGGTAACAAATGCTATGAGTGCTACTAAGTTGCAGAATACCATGATCAACATGCAGGATCAAATGAAGTTGGACAAAGGCTCTTTCTATGCTAAAGATCTAAGGATTAAAGCCTTAGAAGATTTGATTTTACAGGTGGGATATGATCCCTCAAATGTGAAGGCAGCTCAATTTTTGATTAAAAATAAGAAAGAATATATTGCAACTTTGAGGAAATAGCTTAAGCTTCCTCAAAGTGACCACCCACATATTAAAGAAATACTTCAGGATCAAACAGAAAAAGAAGAGATGATGCAGTTGATCCTCAAACTAACTGCTCAAATTAAAGAAATGGAGACTCAAATGGATGAACTTGTTAAGGAGAAAGAAACTATGAAAGAGACTATAAAGGAAACTAATGCTCAAATTATTCCTATAGTTATACCAGTAATTACCTTAGCTGTGGTTTCTACTTTGGGAGAAAAATTAGCACCTAATGAGCCATTGGCAACTACAGTGCTAGTGCATTTAGCTACTACATCAACTATAGATTCTTCAACAACACAGGTACAACCAAGAGATGGAGTAGGTCAGATTGTGAAGGCTATGGAGGAAATGTCCTTGAAAAATAATGAAATCAATAGCCTAAAGAAAATAATTGAAAATCTTGAATCCACAAGTAAGTTAACTAAAATAAATTCTAAACCCCATGAGCAGAAAGCAATTAGACTTGGAGAGAAAATTAAGGGATTGCAGAAAGAGCTAACATTCACTGAACAAATTGAATTTGTCAAGAATCATTTATGGAAAAATATTATTGAAGCCATGCATTCTCAATGGCGTTCAATTCAGGTCATCTATGAGAAGAGAAACTTACTATTATCAGCCCAAACTGAGATTCAGAAAAACAAATATGAGTTAATTGATAAGCTAGCTCAGGCTTTAAAAATCATCACTTTTATTAATGGCAAGAACAGAGCAGATTTGAAAGAGTTACCGATACTCGATAGAATAGAGACTATTTCACAAATTAAAAAGGTAGTAACAAAGAAAAAATTGATGAACTACCTAGAAGAGAAGTGTGAAGCAATGTATATTGCCATAACAAGGATTATGATGAAGTATACAAACTTGAGAAAGAAAGGTTTGTGAGATATTCATGTATTTAATGAGAAACTAATGCCCCAAAAAGATTATGATAAAAAAATCATAGAATTTTCCAAGGAGAAAGTAAGTAAACCATTTCCACAAGGCACTCCTACAGGTTTTGTCCTCCTCCAACACTTTGAAGATTTATTTTTTCTTCGACATGAGATCAAACATCTTTTTGTGCTTAAGCCCAATTTTGCTAAATACATAGAGGCAGATGAAAATTTAAGAAAGCTAACGAATGTAAAACTTCATAGTGAAGAACAGTGGCAGGAATTTACAGATTTAATGTGAAAAGAAGAGGTAAAACAATGAAGAAAAATGCGCTAAAAACAGTCAAACAAAAATAGTGAAATAAAGAGACAGTCAGTTGATTTTTTACTACAGTAAGACATATTTTTCAGCAGTAAAGAGTGAAATATTAGTGAAAGTGTATCAGTGTTTAAAGAAACAGCATTAAAGAGTATCAGAGGAAAGTGTGTCAGCCAAGACAACCCAAATAAAGATTTTTTTGAAGCAGCCAGCAAAACAGGACAGCAAATCATTCAAAGATACTTGAATAGATAAAGTAGTTCTGTATATTTTGGATAAGAGGATAGCTTGTTTATTTGTTAAGAAGTTATCCCTCTTATTTTGTAAAGGAATTTTATATTTCCTCAATATATTCCTACATTTCTCTAGGATATTTGTAAACAACATTTTTTATAAATACTTTTTTATTAGAAGTGTTAAGTGTGGAATAAAATTTCTAATATTACTATGGACTTTTGCTGATACATTGGAGGCTCTCATGTGTTGAATTCAAAGTAGTAGACTAGACAAAGATTAAGTGGCATCATAATTCAAGATTCTTGTGATAAGTTGAAGAGTGAAGTACATCTCTTCTTGTCATTATTTCCTTTTTGAGTTTCATGCAATTCATTATGTGTTTGATCTATCTTAATGTGTAACTAGGAATATTACTATAGGACTAGCCTTTTGCTCCTTGTTTTTAACTAAGTTACCATTTAAATGTTTTCTGCTGATTTTCGGTGTTACGAATCCTTCATTGCTCCTACTCCCGTTTGACCTCTGCATGCTTCTTCCATTTTCTGGATAGAAGGATCCTTCATTGCTCTTTATCCCGATCATACCATTTCATCAAAAACCTTTTCCCAAATATCTGAGGGTTATCTACCTTACCCTGAATACATTTTTACCCCTTTGGCCTTGCCTTCTAGTACTGCTATCTAGACCTAGACTCCATAGCCCAATGGACAAGTAGATCTCTCTCTATTTTAATCCTAAGTTTTTTTTTCCCACCAACAACCTTTAAAAACAAAAACAATTGTTCTATCATAGCTAGCCTAAAAACATAAATAAAAAGCAAAGATAAATCTTAAAGAGAGAGCCCTCTCTAAATTCTAAGAAGGCTTGATCCTAGGATTTGAAGTAGGTTTGTGGTTATCCCTAGTGTTATTAGACTAAAAACTCAAATCCCACAACTTAAGAAATTACTAGGGTGATAACATAATGGTGACTATACTGGGGGACTAACCAATCTCCAGTAATAAATTTAGTCTTAAAGGAAGATCTTTCATTTATATTTTTACTTTAAATTTATTTTATAAGGTTGTGGGTATTCAAAATATTCATTATGGCTTCTAGGAAAACCTACTATACTAGGTCTAACCTAGATCCTAAGTCTGCAGTTATAGTAGATGGCCCAGAAAAGATTGGAAAAAAGAAAAAACAAATTGTCAATTTAGAAACTGAAGTACCATTAAGAAAATACTATTCTTTACCCAAAGAGTTAGTGAGTTTAAATGATATTGATTTTGATATAAAATTTGAATATTATTTGTTTAAAACTAAATCTTAAACTGATTTGAAAAATAATGTTATAGATCCTATTTTCCTTTCATTTTTCAATGAAAACAAAAAATATATCAGTAGGAACAAAGTCGAGTAAATCTAAATATCAAAATATAGTTGAAAAAATTAATGTTTCATTGATTAAAGATATTAATGAACCTATTGAATTAGCTCATTTGTTGTCTTACATAAAACCTCCAGTTTCTCAATTGCACACAACAATAATACCAACAGCAGACTCATCTTTATATGTTCTCACTTCATTTATAGATAAAGTTGCAAGTTCATCTATAGATCATTTCATTCCTAAGTTGCCTTTGCAGCCCAGGATACTATTTCCTTCATCCACTCAATCCATTGCATCCACTACTTTGCAATCAGATTTTATAAGCACCACATCTTTATTTCCTAGCAATTCCATTTACATACCATATTCATTTCCCAGCTTTTCAACTGTAGTTGTTAATTCATCAGCTACCATATCCATCACTTCCCTTATCATTACTGTTATACCTCATAGTTCAACAAAGCTTCAAGCCATGGCTTCCAGGTATGCTCCCCTTGTTTTACCCCAAAACCTTCATCCTATGTCTCAAGACTACCAAACAAATGTACCACTTTTTGATGGCCTTTCACAATATATTGCTCAACAACATGTAACTAAAATTATGGATTATTATGAAATTTATGATATTGATCAGTCAGATGTCTAGATGAGGTTATTTTACGAAAGTTTGACAGTGGAAGTCAAAAAATGGTTCAAAAATTTAGCAGCTAGTAGTGTAGCTGATTTAGCTGCATTTCATAGAATATATTTAAATAAATGGGAAAGAAAAAAGAACCCCCTTCAAATTTTATCTGAATTTGATTCTTTGAAAAGATCTCCTACTTAGTCTGTACAAGATTACTTCACTAGGTATAATAGCGTGTATAATGCTATTCCTACAACTCTTAAACCTACACCTTACTCTGTTTTGCTCAAATTCCCTGATGGATTTGACCCAGAGATGGCCTATAAATTAAGAGAAAGAGATGTTGAAACCTTGGAATAGATGCAATTAGATGCTTTTAGTGTAGAAATTAACATCCTGGCTAGGAAAGCCAGACTTAGGAATGAAAGAAGAGTTACAATTAAGGAAGAAAGTTCAAACTCAGATGTTAAATTATATTTTTTTGCTAAAACTTTAGAGAGGGTGGTTGAAATATTAGATAATTTAGATATAAAACCTCAATGGGATAATCAACCTCAGATCAGAAATCCCAATTTCAGAAAAAATAATAACCCTGGAAAAGCTAAAGAAGTTGCTCCAGACCAAAACATTAGGCCCCCATTTCAAGAGAACTATGGTGAAAGTTCTCAAAATAATGATGAATATGAGGATGATATCAATCATCTAATGGGAATAGATGAAAACAACACCATTTTCCTCACTCAAGAAGATCTGGAACTATTTGAGCTTCAACAACTCAAATTAAACTCCACTGAATCCTTTGACGATAAACAGGGTTATTACTTTGCCATTAACGAAATACACAGTCAGTATAACCTTAGAAATAAGAAAAATAATGAATCTTCTACAAAAAAAAATTCCCAAAATAAAACTAAAAAAAATGTAGAAGCCCCAAAAACAAAAATTTTACAAATTCTCCCTATAGAAAACAAGAAAAATTCCAATCCTTCCAGTCCTAAAAAATCAAAAAATCCCAAGATTGTTGATATTACTGATGAAGTAGCTCAATCTTCCAAAGATGCACCAAAATCTAATACTACAAAAGCCTCTAATTCAGTAAAAACAACAATTATTGATCCTAAAAAGAGTCATACTGATTCTAAATTAGCAAATCCTAAAACTGATAATAAAAAAAAAACTACTGAAAATTCAATGTCTGATAGAACAACTGCTACCACACAAAATTTCCTTGAGAAAAGAATAAAAAACAACAAAAGTCAAGAAACTCAGACATAAAATATTAGAATAACTGAAGATAAAAGTACATCTGTTGAAATTCAAGAAAAACCAACTCAAATAACAGTTACAAAAGATGAATTACTTCAAATTAGTAAGTCTCAACCCTCATTCAACATTCAGACTGAAATAGCTAATTTAAAAATACCAATTCCTTTAATTGAATTGGTAAAGAATGACTTATATAAATCAGCAATTTCCGAAACTTTGAATATGAATGATGGTGAAGATGCCATTAATTTGAATGATGTTCAACTAGAGTTGATTTTTGGCCCTGACGTAAATGGTAAGAATTCAGATGGATCACTTCCTCCTTTCTGTATCAGCCTTATTATTCACGATCAGATTTTACAAAATTCTATGTTAGATTCAGGAGCTTCGCATAACTTAATACCAAAAGCCATCATGGAAACTCTTAATCTAGAAATAACTAGGCCTTACAAAGATTTGTTCTCATTTGATTATAGAAAAGTTAAGTGCATAGGATTCATTAAAGAGTTATGTGTGAATTTGGTTCAGTACTCTGGTAAGAGCATGGTTATGGATATTGTATTAGCTAACATCCCACCAAAGTATGATATGCTTCTTTCTCGCTCATGGGGAGAAAAGTTGCAGGGATCTCTATAATTAGACATGAGCTATGCTACGATATTAGTATTTGGACAACCCAAGAAACTTTATAGGGAAACTTTAATGAAATTCATGGTCAGTAATGCAGAAATATCCATAAATTACCCCATTTACTCAACACTAGCTGATCTTGACTCTTTCATTTTATGTAACTTTGATAATAATGAAATCCAAACAGAACTGATTGACATAAAGCCAAAACCAAACAATGAAAATATTTTTCATGAAGCCCTTTGGCATTTATACTTTGATGGATTTTTGAACAAAACAGGAGCAGGAGCTGGAATATGGATCATAAACATTGAGACAGGTCATTCAGAAGGACATGCCTTTAGACTCAACTTCAAATGTACTAATAACATGGCAGAGTATGAGGCACTTATCTTAGGCCTCCAAATCATCAGAAATTTAGGAGGTAAAATAATTTTAATCATGAGAGATTCGGAATTAGTCATAAAACAAATAAATGCAGAGTATTCTGTTCATAATCCTAGATTAGCCAAATATAGAGATACAACAACTGATTTATGTGAAGATTTATTGGAATGTAAGTTTGCTAATATACCTAGAAGACAGAACATTCAAGCACACTGTTTGGCATATTTTGCTAGCACATGTAACTTGCCTATTCAACCAACACATAGGTATACTGCTAAAGTTAAATATAGACCCATTGTCGCAGACAATGCCAAATACTGGCAAATTTTCTCTGAAGATGAATAGATTTACCATTTTTTGAGTAATGAGGGATAATTTCAAAATTGTAAGATAGATACATATTGTAATATAGATTCAAATTTTAATTCTGAAATAGATAACATAGATGTGGATAAATTTAACAAACCCACTGTATTTACTCAATCTGACATTGATAACTTAGAGAAAGTAGATGTAGAGGAAATCATTGAAGAAGAAATTGACATGTTATATTCGAAAGATAACTTTTTACCTAAAGTTTTAACCCCTTTGGCGGACCTTTTTTACTCCAATGATGTGCCTAAAAAGCCAAAAATGGAACCAGTTAGGTCTAACATTGAGGAATGTAACATTGGGATAGAATGAAATCCAAAAATGATTAAACTGTCAAAATATTTACCTCCTCAAGAAAAAGAAAAATACATTGAAATTTTAAAGCAATATCAAGATGTTTTTGCATGGAGTTATGAAGATCTTAAAGTTTATGAAACAAACATAATTCAACATAAGATTCCTCTAAAAGATGACCAGAAACCATGTAAACAAAAATTGAGGAGGATAAATCCTGTCTTATTACCTTTGATAGAAAAGGAAGTTAAACAAATGTTTGATGCCCAAATCATTACACCAATTATATATTCTGATTGGGTTTCAAACTTAGTACCTACCAGAAAGAAAAAAGGTGAAATCAGATTATGTGTAGACTTTAGAAATATCAATAAAGTATCTTTGAAGGATAACTACCATTTACCCAAGATAGATCATATTTTACAAAGGGTAGTTGGTTCTTCCAGGATATCTTTGTTGGATGGTTTTTCAGGATACAACCAGATTCTTGTTCAAAAGGAAGACCAAGCTAAAACAACTTTTACCACTCATTGGGGCACTTTCATATATGTGAAAATGCCTTTGGTTTGATGAATGCTGGAGCTACCTTTCAAAGGGCTATGGACATAGAATTTGCAAAGGAAATACGTGACTTCTTGGTTATCTATTTAGATGGTATTACTGTTTTTTCTAAGTCAGATAATGAACACTTAAATTATTTGAGACAACTTTTTATTAAATGTAGAAAATTTGGTATATCTTTAAACCCTAAGAAGACTCTTTTTGGATTAGAGGAAGGTAAGTTACTAGGACACATAATTTCAAAGGAAGGTATTAGGATATATATTGTAAGAATAGAGGCAATTCTGAACATTCATCCACCTAGAAATATCAAAGAGTTACATGCATTTTTATGTAAAATTAATTTTTTAAGGAGATTTATTTATAACATAGCAGAAATCATCAGAGAATTGAATAACATGCTTAAAAAGGACTCGGTTTTAAAATGGACAGTTGAAGAAAAACAATCATTTGACTCTATTAAACAAGATTTAACTAAAACACCAGTCTTAATCTATCTAGATTTCAAAAAAGACTTTATAATTTTTTCATTTGCCTCTGAGCATACCATTTCTGCAGCTCTACTGCAGAAAAACATTCAAGGTTTTGAATAGTCTATAGCCTTTTTTAGTAAAACCCTTAGAGATACACCTCTGAAATATAACATAATGAAGAAACAAGCTTTAGCCTTGGTTAAAGCTATAAAATATTTCAGAGTTTACATTCTTTACTCCCACATTATTGCCTATGTCCCTAATTCTGTAGTAAAAGACATTCTTACTCAGGATGGTCTTGATGGAAGAAGGGAAAGTGGATTGCCACTATCCTAGAATATGACATAGAGATTAAACCAACTAAACTAATTAAAGGACAAGGATTAGCCAAATTGATGGCTGAATCCAATTGCAATGCATTAGATATAAATTTTATTGCTTAGGTTGATAACCAGGAAGAGATGGCGACTCCATTGATCAGTGAAGCCTTTCTCGATTCACTATGGTACTCATATATTATCTTTGTACTTACACACTTACAAGCTTCTCCTGGATTAGCAAGGACTAAAGCCAGATTTATTAAACTTAAAGCAATGAGATTTTGTATTTTGAATAATGTGCTTTTTTGGAAAGAACAAAGTGGGATATTACTGAACTGTTTACTAAAATCAGAAGCTGACAAAATTCTTGAAGAATTTCATGCAGGTGATTGTGGAGGACACTTATATTAAAAAAGTACAGCAGACAAGATTATTAGAGCTGGTTTTTACTGGCCTGTCTTATTTTCTGATGTTAATAAATTTGTTACTTCATGTCACAAATGTCAAATTTTTGAAGGAAAAAAGACATTGTTACCTATACCCCTAAAGCCAATTTCAACTGAGATGCCATTTCAACAATGGGGTTTAGACTTCATTGGAGAAATTCTCCCTCCATCCTCTGGCCAACACAAGTGGATTTTGACTGCCACAGATTACTTTAATAAGTGGATTGAAGCCATTCCTACTAGACAAGCCACTGAATCAATCATTATCTCTTTCATAGAAAAGAACTTTTTTATCTACATTTGGATGCCCACAGAAAATAATTACTGATAATGCAGCAACATTTAAATCTATGAAAATGATTTTCTTCTATCACAAGTACCATATTACCCTAGGCCACTCTACTGCTTATTACCCTCAAGGTAATGGCCTAGCTAAATCTTCAAATAAAATCCTTGTGAATATCATTAAAAAACTACTTGAAGACAACAAGAAAAATTGGAATAAAAAGTTAGTCTATGCCTTATGGGCAGATAGACTTACAACCAAAAATTCAATTGGAACTTCTCCTTACCAAATTGTATATGGGATGGATGCAATTTTCCCATCATCTTTAGGTGTTCTAGTAATGAAGATCATTCAAGAATCACAAGTAGAACTAAATGATATACAAAGGAGGATAAATTAGATTATACATCTACAACAAACAAGGGAAGAAGTCTATGAAAAATCTCAAGTCATTCAAGATAAAATCGAGAAATTTTTTGACAAAAGAAGTAAAGAAAATGACTTTTTCATTGGAGATCAAGTGTTCAAGTGGGATTCCAGGAGAGAAGGAAAAGGCAGGCATGGAAAGTTTGACTTTCTATGGAAAGGACCATATGTAATTTATGGATATAGGGGTAACAATGTTTTCTTCATCAAATATTTGGATGGAATAGATATTCGAGAAGGACCAGTTAATGGTAGAATTCTCAAATACTACTATTCCTCTAAGTTAACCAATAGTTAGTCCCAGTTACTTTTTACGTCATTGTAAATATTCATTGAATTTTAGATTGGGTTGGATATTTTCATTCCAAAGTTGAAGCCCAGAGAGAAGGCCCTAATATTTGAAGAGTAAAATGTCATAAATATGAGTTTTTGCAGAAAACAAAAGACAATTATTGGATCATCACGGTCAAAGTTGAAGGCTACTAGTCTTAGAGTGCTTGACATTTCACCAGGAAATGACATCCCCATGTGAAGTCGTTGTTAGGTTCCTATAAGTATAGGATTCATAA
The DNA here is from genome assembly GCA_034641835.2 of Pinus albicaulis. Classification (NCBI taxonomy): domain Eukaryota; kingdom Viridiplantae; phylum Streptophyta; class Pinopsida; order Pinales; family Pinaceae; genus Pinus; species Pinus albicaulis. The sequence continues at coordinate 72,989 of JAXQQM020084774.1, read as the reverse complement.
TTTGGAATTGACTTATGATAGTCTTGTAAAATATGTACATACCTTGCTTTCTGCAAGTTTTTATCCCATATTTTGTAAAAAAATAAAAAAATAGAAAATCAAAAAGAGGGTAAAAGTCCTAAAAAAAATATCACAGGACTTACAAAATACATAGACCCCAAAAGAAAAAATATGAAAATAAATCATGAAAGTGTGCAAGTTCAAATTCTACTCCTTTTTACCTTTTGCAAATGATTATGGTAGACTGTCAATAACTTCCATAATCCATGATGAGTTAAAACTGTTTAAACTTGACTTGTCATGTTTTAAGTTTCTATTTTTATATAGTGAATAAATATTAGTCAGACAATTTAATCCTGACGAATCAGTAGATAGGTAGATAATAATGAGGAGCCCATCATTTTAATCTGAGCCCTCGGATGAAATAAGGTAGAATTAGATAGTTTTTATGATTTCAAAAGAATAAAAAGTTTCAAGGTAGCGAACTTAAATGCACCTGCAAAAAAGAAGAAAAAATGTTAGAGTAATGTTGAGTAGGTAGAAATAAGTGGGAAAAATCATGTAATATTCATTAGTGGGCAGAAAATCACTAATTTCCCTTCCCTTGTAACTCTTCAATATTCTACACTTCCATTCAAAGAGGCTTAGAGAATTTCTCTCACTCCTATTGGGACCAGACCCAAGGTTCAATGACTGGATATTGGAAAATGTTGAATTCTTATGAGAAAATTCCCTTTAGCATTATTCATTCATCATTCATACATTCAATTCATTTTCATAAGTAAAAACTCCTTTTTTACTCAATGGTACATAAAAGCCCATTTAATTAACTCCCTTCATTCATAAAGCATATAAACCCTCAAAAAGCACTCTATCCTGAGTAAAAGCGGTGAATTTATGAAATAATAAGCTTTGATTTAAAAATTTTCACTTTACATGGTCATATAAGTGTATTTTTGTGCATTCCTTTTCCCTTGTCATATTAATTTCTAACTTATACTATTAAATCCATAAAATTACGTTATCCTACCTATATAATTCCCTTTATGTAAATATTCCCTTAAAACCCACTATTATATAGTTTTTAGACCAAAGTTAATATGCACATACTGAATTAAAATCCCAAGTTATACCCCCTTTGGTCTAAAAACTAACATTAATAAAATACCCCGCCCCCTATGGTTATAGACCCCTCCAAAAGTCTAAAACTATATAATAAAACTAAAATTTCAAATCGGCTTTTATACATATCTTATGTATTTTAAACATGCGAAAGCATTACAATATCCATTACATTTTATCCTAAGTATTGGAACGCAGCCAGGCTTTGTAATATACTTACCATTCCTCCCCGCAGAAGCTTAACCTAAGGTTAAAGTGTGCCATAATATAACTTAACCTTTTCCCTTTTCCCCATTATATAAAACTCCACATTTTATATAAACATTAGCCCAAGTTAATATAGCCCTACCTCATGTGCCCCCGCTCATATGCATTTTAAACCCTTTTTTTTACACATAAGCCTCGCTTATATATAACCCATTTTTGATATAAAACTTTGATTATGACACATATAATATGAAGGTTTTATTATATTTTAAAAAGCCGAGAGCGCCTAAGTAAATTCCGGTCCCACATCTATTCGACTGCACCTTCCCATCAAATCTCAGCCATTCGCTCCCTTCCTGATGATTCGACGATGCAATATCCATATCGTGCCCGTAAACCAAATGTTCGCCCAAAGCCAAAATGGACGCGAAATGGGTGGTTTTCCCATTTTTGCCTCCTTCAACATGGCACAAAACTATTCGATCACGTTCGTTTTGGCAAATACAGCTTACCACCCTGAGCCAACGCGAAAACCACTACTGGTTTCACATTTCAAAATCTAAACTGCCTCTTGCCGTTGGATTAGACCCGCATTAAATAAATTTAAAAAATATTCATATCAAAGGTTAAAGCCTTTGTTATGTTATTTTTTCAGTGTTATTTGTGCATTCCGACTGATAAAAACTCTTCCCGACTACGCAAAATCTCCTCTGCACAATTTTTAGACTTATATCCCAAGAAAAAGCCCAAATTTACCCCATATCCCCTATTTGAAGCCCAGAAAATACATTTTCTCCAGCAAGTTGGACCAGAGCTCAAAATCGACTGCAAAACATCTTGGAACCCTTCCGACAGTCAAATACCTAGCATTTGAGGTATTTTTCGACATACAGACCTGCAAATTCAGAGTTAAAACATTCATGAGTAAGCCAAGCCTTCAATTATAAAAATTCGCTGTAGAAATTGCCCAAAAATGCCCAAAACAGGGCAAACCCTCGAAAATTTTCCCCAAAAATTGTTGTGTCCATAAAAACCCCTATAAAAGCTAAAATTCCTCAACTTACAACCTTTGAAGATCAATTCTTACACCAAAAAAGGGTTTCAGGCCTATAGATCTTTTGAAAAAACATTTTATTCTATCAAAGTCATTCAGAAAACCCTCGTTTTTTGTCTTAAACTAGTTTGCATATCTCAGATACCTAATTGAGAAATAAGAACCCACCAAGACTATCTTTTACCTATAAATTTCCAAATTCATCCTCTGTCTAAAGAAATACAACTTTTGCAAATAGTTTAAGCTTGCATTAGTTATTTAAAAATGACTAAGAAATAGATGACAGCTAAAGCTATGGGTTCTAAGCCTATTAAACCTGGTGGATCCAAGCCTCCCAAATCTAAAGCATCAAAATCCATCAAATCTACTCCTATACTTACTGCTAAAACCACCAAGTCTATAAATCCACTTCAGCCACCAATACCCACTATAGAAACTCTTTCATTAACAGATATGGATAACAAGATCATTGACCCTGTGGTAGAATTTAATCTATTGGAAATACACAATTGGTGCTTTGATAAATAGCTTAATAAAGATGAAATACCTATTTGGGAGAATCATCTGCTCAAATATGTAGTGCCATTGACTCACCCTGGCCAAGACCTTGTTAGATTGTGCAAAAAGCATTATGAACCAGATGAGGGGTCTATTGTTAATGCAGATAGAGAGGTCCTTTTTACAATCATAGAAGAATCCATTAATAAAATGTTGCAATTACCATCTAATCCTCATTTAGTCCCCCTTTCTATTGAATATTTAACCCAGTTGTACTTAAGCCTAGATTTGCAAAAAAAAATTATGATATTTCAGGATTTTATGCCTTGCCATGTTGACATCCCTAAGTTGAACCCTCCCTATTCAACTACTAAATTTTCTAAAGGGACAAGGCATATTATTTCCATGTGATCTGTTATACTGGGATATTTCATAGATGGATTCACTGATGAATCCATTCTTGGATGTCTATCCACTTTATCTCCAGGTCAACCCCCTGCACTCATTTCTTATTATTCCATTTTTATAGCTGATAGCATTCATCACCAATTGACAAAAATACCCACTGAAGGGGTATTTAAGTACTCATCATACTTTCTTCATTTGTTTCTATTCTTACAAGCTGAAAATTTTCCAATTTCATTGCAAAAAATGGACTTAGAGGGCTAGCCTCTGTCCATTATCTTTTAGACTTCTTTTCTTAGGAAAGAAGACAAAGAGTTAAGTTATAAATATTTTCAAATCTATTCCTCCAGCCAGCAATTAGTATATTGTATAAAGCAGAGCAGCCTAGAGAAAATTAAGACATGAAAAGAATGTTACAGTTATCAGAACAAAATAATATGGGAAACTGGTATCTTTATGAAAAACACATAGAGATAATAATTTTTGGCTCAAACATTTCACCTTATAAGTTGCCAAAATACATGTGCATGAGAGTTTTTGCATTGGAATACTTAAGGAAAATTATAAATTCTGACTCCAACAACTTCTTAGCTGTTAATAAAAAGACCCAATTCAAGCTTAAAAATCAAGTTGGGCCTTTCATTATAAATAATAGAGAAGCAGAAAAAGAAATCACCAAGATACTAACATGATTCAAATTTCAGGAGAGATTTCCATGGAACTATGATCCCCACGGGATCTTGAGTGATTTAAGGGTCAAATTTAAACTTACACCATTTATACATGAACCTAAGCCAAAAATTGAGAAGTTTTCAAATCAAACAGAATGGATGGAAAACACATTGACAGATACAGTCATCAATGCAAAGGAAGCAAGACAAATGGATACTACACAAGCTATGGTAGTTGCAAAACAACCTGAAACTTCAACAAAAAGAGGTAGAGATGAAGGAAATTATACAGCTGAGACCACCACAGATACAAAACTCAAGTTGATTTACAATAAAAGGCTCAAATTCAGTTCCATAGGGAAAGAAAAGGTAATTGATGTTGAGATACAAGCTGGGCAAGGGTAAACAATGATGAAGCACAATAATAGTTGACGAAGTCTAACGAGAAGTTGAAAAGAGAAAAAACAACGGATAAGGAGAAGATATAGGATCATTGAAAAACCTAAAAATATGGAAGCATCATCCTCACATAGTGGAGGAAAAAATATAGGATATTAAAGAAAAGTACACAAGAAAATCAAAAGAAGAATGAAGAAAATCAAGTCTTGATATTTACTCTAGGTTTCTTAAACAAAATCTAGGGAATCAAGGCGGAGCTACGGCAACCTTTGACACCAACCACAAACAAAATGATTCTGATTTTCAACCAACTACTTCAACACCTAAGACAATGGAAGACATAAAAAGAACAAGGTTTGAAGTAGATACGAAAAAAGGCCATAGGCAGAACCAAATAAATTCCCACAGGACATATCTGAAAATATTGTAAACTACGGTAACAAAAGGCTAGGTGCCTACTAAGTTGCATAATACACTCTCATCAACACATAGGATCAAGTAGAGAAAGGCTTTAGACAAAGTCTTTTTGTATGCTAAAGACCTAAGGATTAAAGCTTAAATTTTGATTTCTGATGGGACATCGAAATCCCTCAAATGTGTAGCGACTGAATTGTTGATTAAAAATAAAATGAAGATGTTTAGGCTTTGAAAACAGTTCTTCTCAAAGTGAGCACCCACGGACGAAAAATACTTGAGATCAAACGAGAAAAGAAAGATAAATGAGTTGATCATCAAATTAGCTTGCTCAAGTTAAATAAATGTAGACTCAAATGGATGAACATTGAAGAAAAGCTGTGAAGATTCTAAATGAAATTGATGCTACAATTATTCTCACAAGTTATATGATAATTACCTCGGTCATAGTTTCTTTGGGAAAGGTAACACCTATTGGGCCATTGGCAAGTAGGTCTCACATTTAGCTACTACATCGGCTACAAATTCTTCAACAACACTGATCTGACCAACGGATGGAGCAAGTGATTGTGAAAATATGGAGAAATGTATACGACAAATAGTAAAATCAATATCCTAAAGAAAAAATAATTGAAAATCTTGAATCTACACAAATAAGTTAACTCAAAATAAATGTAAAACCCACATGGTGAAAAGCAATTACTACTTGGAGAAAATTAAGGGATTAGAAAGAGCTAATATTCAGAAAAAATTACATTTGTTAAAGAATCATTTGTAGAAAAATATATGAAACCCTTACATTCTCAGCTGACATTAATTCAAGTCATCTGTAAGGCAAAGAGACTTACTATTAGCAGCCCAAACTAAGATTTAAAACCAAAAGATTGGTTAGCCAAGCCCAAAATAATTAAACCTTTAAATACATCAGACCTGTTGCACCAACAAGAATAGAGCGAGTTGGAAGAAATTAGAGATGATAAATAGAATGAAAATTTATTTGCGAATCAAAAAGGTAGTAACAAAAATATGAACTACCTGGAAAGTGTGAAGAAATGAATGTTACCATAACGAGGTTTATGATGATATGACTTTTGAAAAAGTTTATAAATGTTCATATACTTTATTGTGATGCAATACCCCAAAAATTACCAGTATCAAAATCGAATTTGCCGAAACAAGTAAATAAACCATTGCCACAAGGCACTCTATACGATAAAATCTCCTCACATATGACATGCAATTTTCAACAAGATCAATAATAACATGATTAAACTGGTACTAAATATGAACGGATAGAAAATTTTAGTGAAAAATAAGGGCTAAAGAAGGCAGTTGAAAGCATTTATGATTTAATACCAAAAAGCAATTGAAACAATAGAAAAAATCCACTAAAGCTAATTGACAAAAAATAGTGAAATAAGAACACGATTATTTGAATTTTTGCTACGATGGGCAACAAGGTAAAAGGAGTGATGTCATTCAGTGTATAGGCATTACAAAGAAACAACATTAAAGAGTCACAGAGAAGGTATGTATTGAACATAAATAGTGAAGATATTTTAATAACAATGATTGGATAACAGATAATTAAAGATAGCAGGTTAGTGGTAGTTACTATATTTTATAGAGATGTTTTCTGATTTTTTTAAGCAACTCTCCCTCTTAATTTGTAAAATATTTTATATTTCCTAAATATGTTATAATATATCTAGGATATTTTAAAAAACATTTTGTGTAAATGCTTATGTATTAAAATTATTAATTAACAGACCAAATTTAACTAAGAATTACTATACTTGCCATTGATACATTGGAAGCTCTCAACATTTTTAATTCAAATTGAAAGGACTAGGCAAAAGCATAGGGTAACTGTGTTTCAGTTCTTTAACAGTAAGACAAGAGTGGTATTCTCTTTGTCATTGTTTTCTTTCTAAGTTCATGAAATTCCATTGTATATATGTAAAGTTTATCTCATTATTGTTAATATGCCTCTGAGACTAACTTCATGCACTCTATGTTTTAACTGGGTCACCATTAAAATATAATCCTTTTAATTTCACAATGTTCTGGGTCTTCATTCTCCTACTCTAGGTTTAATGCTACGCATCCTTCTTCCCATTTTCGGATCCAAGGATCTGTTGTTTTCCTTTATCTAGGTCTTCATTGCTAAGCTGCTGCTACAAATCTAAATTTATCTTCTTCTGTAATTTTGTTTATTTTCTAATAAAGCTACCTTCTAGTATTGATCTGTTTTCAGACTCATAGCCAATGGATAGGTAGGTCTCTCTGAGTTTAATCTATTTGATTTTCCCCACAACAACATTGTTGAGAAAAACCAGTTGATGCCATTAAAGCTATCACTGAAAACAAAAAGTAAAAAACAAAATTAATCATGAAGACTCTGCAGATTCTGAAACTGAATCCTGGGATTTGAGTAGGTTTGTGGTTACCTAGTATTCTTAGAATAAAACTCAAATCCACAATAAAATTACTGGTGATAACCTGTGACCTGCAGAGAACGCTGATGGATATAATTTAGTCTTAAAGGAAGATCTTTCATTTATATTTTTGCTTTTGAATTATTTGTAGAGGTTATCAATATTAAGCAGGTCAATGCAACTTCTAGGAAAACCTATTTTTGAGTCCATGGGATCTCGCTTTCTTGGTGTAGTGATAACCTAGAATGATTGAAGCAAAAAAATAATTGTCAATTTAAATGGAAATTTATTGAAAAGCCAAATTCTTTAAAATTCTTTTGGTGAGTTTAAACTATATTGATTTGATATCGATTTGAATATTGTTGTTTAAAAGCGGAGGTAAACCAATTTGAAAAAATACGCTTTTCGATCATAGTACTGCTTTAATTTTTAATGTGAAAAAACGGAAAAATATCTCCAATTGGTTCAGTCAAGTAGTATAAATATAAATAAGTTGAAAAATAAGTATTTCGTTGATTAAAGATAACAATGAAGCTATTAGTTGAATCATTTGTGTCTTGTACAAAACCTCAGTTCCTCAATTGCACAACAATAATACAAACCATGGACTAATACACATATGTTGTCACTTCATTTATGAACAATTCTTGATTCATACCAACTGGTGTTCAGTTTCATGTAGCCTGAGATATATTTCATTCTGTCACTCAAATCATGCCATCACTACTTTGTTGATTTTATAAAAACTTACATCTTATTTTAAATTGTTTCTCGCATCCTCATTTCATATATTTTATTCATGATTGTTAATTCACCATCTATATTAAATAACGCTATGGTAGTAACATATATCTCAAGTTATTGAAGCTTCAGTATATGGCTACGAGGTATGCTCGCCTTTCTACGAAAATTCATCCTGTGCCTCAAGACTATGATATTGCTGTTGTTGTTACCATTCGCTCGTAACAGCATAACAAAACAGCAGTTATTGTGAAATTGCGAATGATGGTCTGTCCAGGATAAGTTGTTGCCCAAAGTTTGACAGGAGAATTCAAAAAATGGTTCAAATTTTAGCTAGTAGTGTAGTTAAATTTAAAATGCATTTCATAGAAATGAAATTTAAATAAATGGGAAAAGAAAGAACCCCTTTAGGTGTCTGAATTTGATTCTTTGAAAAGATCTCCTACTTGGTCTGTCTGATTCTGCATAGAGATGTGATGTTATAATTCTCTGCATTCCTGTGATCTCATCACCTTTACTCTGGTTGTAAGTTCTGCAAGTGGACAAACTGAATGAAACCTATCAGTTAAAGAAGAATGTTAAAACAGCAGAATAGATGAAATTAGATGTTGTTAGTGTAAAAATTAATCCTAGCTAGGAAAACTAGCTAGGAATGAGAGAAAGAAGTTACAATTAGAGAAGAAAAGTTCAAACTAGGATATTCAGTATATTTTTTGTGACTTTAGAAATGATGGATTTTGAAAGGTCAGATAGTGGACAAAAAGCCTCATTGGGATAGTCAACCTCGGGGTCCAAATCCCATTCCGGAGAAAAAATAATAACCCTGAAAGCAAAGAAAGGCTGGCACAAGGACCAAACAACTGGGCCCCATTTCTGTAGAAACTGTCATGAAGTTCTCAAATAGTGATGAAGATGAGGATGACATCAGTGTTAATGGGAATCAGATAAACAACACCATTTTATCATTGGAAGATGTAGGCTATTTGGGCCCCAACATCTCCAAATTGTTCAGGTAGATCCTTTCACTATAAATAGGGTTAACAGCTTTTGCAGTCATGAAATACACGGTCGATGTAACTTTGAAATAAGAAAAATAATGAATCTTCTACAAAAACATTCCCATGATCAAACTAAAAGTAATGTAGAAGCCCCAAAAACAAGTTTTCAAATTCTCCATAGGAAAACAAAGAAAAATTCAATCCTTTGATCCCTAAAAATCCGTAAATCCCAAGATTATTAAGCAAGCACGATAAAATGGCTCAATATTTAAAGATACACCAAAAAGCTAATACTACAAGGTATCTGATTCCTAATCCTAAAGAGTCCTCCAGTTCTAAATCAACAAAATCCTAAAAGCTGATAATACAAAAATAGCCTAAAAACCAAAGTTTGATGGAGAACATGCTGCTACTGGTGTCACTAAAAAATTAATAGTAGCAAAATTCAAAAACTACGACAAAATATTGAAACAATGAAATAAAAGTACATATTTGAAATTCAAGAAAAAACAACAAGATAACATAGCAATTACAAAGATGAATTACTTAAAATTAGTGGTCTCAACCTCATTCAACGATGGGACTGAAATAGCTAAGTTAAAAATATCGAATTCCTTTAACTAGTGTGATAAAGAGCTGACTTTATAATCAACAATTAAAACTTTGAACCTGAACAGTGGTGAATATGTAAACTAATTTGAATGATGATGTGAAGTTGATTTTGGCCTAAAGTATGGAAGCTATTTAAAAGCATTAGGATGAATCGATTCCTCATATATCAACATACACTGTTAGATCAGATTTTGTAAATATGTATAGTTGAAACTTCATATTAATATAAAAGCATAATAGAAACTCTTAATTTGATAACAAACTGTATAATTTGTCATTGCAGTTCATGAAGTTAGTATGGGATTGATTAAGAACTTATTATATGAAATTTGAGTTTAATTACTAGTAAAACATGTTTATGGAATGTATTAATGGTAAGCGACTCCTAAAATTATGGTATGTGCCCTCTTGCAACTCATGGGGAGTAGAAGTTAGGGGGATCTCTACAATTGAACATGGTTCTGTTATGTTGATGTTGGATAACCAAAGAAATTTTATAGGGAAAATTTAATGATGTTCACTGTGGTGATTAATTAGTCAGAAGATGTAAAGAAAATTTGGGTCTTAGGCGTATCCCGGAAATTGGTTGGTATTCTATGATGTTGTTCATGTGTCGTAATGATGGATGGCTCATTCATAAAATTTGAGAGATAAATGTATCTCTTTAATAGTTCATTATTGTCATTGTGGAGTGGCTCATGCTTACTTTCTCCATATTCTGCACTGTTACTATGTCATGAGATCTCATTTTGAGTATCCAACCTAGTCAGCAAAGTCAAGAATGATTCTTATTGTCAGACTCTTTTCTGTGTAAAAAACTTCAAAATTTCTTCTCATTATTCAGTGGGCAGCTTTATTTATGTTTTGACTAAGTCCTTCAGTGATTAGCTAAGGGATATCTCGCTTATGCTTGGACCCTTGCTATGATGTCCTTTGGAAATACTGCTTTCCTTACTGGCAATGGAGTGAGAGGGTTAAACTGTGCTTCCACTATTTTCTTGTAAAATCTTGGCACTTTGTTAAGTGGGTTCATTTCCATCTCTTCTTTTCATTTTAGTAGTATGGTTCTTCTGTTAATTTGTTCAAGTTGAAATGTTCTATATAGTAACATTATTTATTTTCTTCCATTGTAAATATTTTTAAAAACATGGATATGTATTTCTTCTAAAAATATTCTCAACTGTGAGAGATATTTATATGTCTACGAAGGTATAATCTTCAATAATCTGTTTTGTGACTTGCTGAAAACAATGTTGATTTCACACCTGTTGAACATATAAAAAATATTTATTTAAGCTCCTTTTTTTAAATAATTCAAGGGCTTCAAGACAAACGATTTGGCAATTCTTGAACAATTCGAATATGGAGAAATGATTATCTTCTAACAGGTTCAATTAAAAAAAAATCTTAATGATGCATAAAAATCAATTTTCATTAAACTTAAAAAAAACTATTACGAGTTATTACGTTCACTATTTTGGCTTTTCTAAAAAATTATTCTTTTGCTACAAACACGCCATTCTAATATCATATTAAAATAATAATTTGTTATAAAAGCATTAAAATTAGCATATACTTGGCATGAAGCTAACTTTTAAAATCTAGGTGACCAATAAATGACAATTTCGGTGTCTATAATAGCGACCAACTTTTGGTCATTTTTAAGCAGTGTTAATTACGTTTATCATTTTGTTTATCTAGTTGTATATTTGGTCATGATTTAGTCATTTAATTTGATGCTAATTTAATTCATTAATTTTAAAGGTATTGTTACCTTTTGATTGGTCATTCATTTGGTCTTTTTATTTCACTTCATTTGGTCATTCATTTTGGTCTCTTGGTTTAATCATTCATTAGTCATTGGTAAGTCTTCAGTTTGGTCATTAAATGTTCACAATTAATGACCAAATAATTAGCTCTATTACTATATGATCACCCAAGAAAACAATTAATAAAAAATTTCTGTTAACATATTAGTGGTATTATGAATACCCCATAAATTATTTCCACTAATAGTCATATATGCAAATTTTAGTCGTTATTTAGAAAACAATTAATGACAAAAAGTATTGTTAATTTTAGTCATATTATGAATCGTAATTAGCTACTAATAATGCATTATGTAAAATTTAGTCATCATTTATGATCACAATTTATCATTTGCAATAATACATTTATTCATTATATGTTATTATTAATTTAATGTAGTTTATATACATTTTCATTAGCCGTCATTATAATGACTGGTAAAGTAACATATTCATTTTATTTGTGTATTTTAGTAGTCGACATAAATTAATTTGTATGATTTTAAAAATGTCATACAATGTGCATATTCATCTAATGTGACTTCTAGAAAATCATATTTTAATTACAATACTAAACAACATCAAGTGAGTATAAATAATTTCACCCCATGATTATATTGTATGAAATGTTAAAATATTACAATATAGGTTTCCAAATTTATAATAGTTGGACTACAATTTCTTACACTTAAATGATGTTTCATCACTTCAAAACATTATCGTTGTGTTTTCAAGGCATTGCGGTCGTTGTAACTGCGAAACTTAGTCATCGGTCTTTATATGTGTGTCTTATAAGATAGTTCTGGTGTCACCAAACCAGTTTTCTCCTCTCTTTTTTACATTATCGCTCCAATATTATTGCTCTTCTCTTTTCAGTCCCCGTACTTACCATCAATACGTTTCATTTTCTGAAAACAAAAATAAATAAATACTTGTAAAGAAATGGCGTGAACACTGAATATGATATAAATTAGACTATAAATAGTTTATACAACATATATTAACATCAACAATGTCAAAGCAATTTTCCTTCAACATCAATTTCGCAAAAATAAATGTCACGTTATTATACATTTCTCAACATGCTACATACGATAAGTGAAAATCACATAAAACAGAAACAAGCCATACTACTTAAAACCTAAACAAACAAACAATGTCTTTAATAAAACTTCATTATAATGAAAATGAAAAGAGAGCTGATGGACCATTTTGTATTTGTTTGGCTTTTGCTATTTTTGTTATAAAGTGCTCAAGGAGGAACCAACAAATGTGAGCATGAGCTAAAAACTAAACAGCTTGCTAGTCAGCATGAGAGATCACAAATAAACCACCAAAATTGATAGGGCATTAAAATTGTGCAGGACTACCTTGAAATTTTTCATACGGAGGAAATACCTCAAAATCCCCTACGTTTCTAATAAGCTTCTTCGCTGTACCTCATCCATTGGTTTCCTTGTTGTTATATCTTGAATAAGAAATATCCCTTTAAAGCAATTTTGTAGAAATCCTGTAAGTAACTCAAAATCCTTGTGCGCATCAATAGCGGCCATCCTCCAATAGAAAATAGTACAATCTCCTTCAAAGCTTATCAAATTATATATAGTTATAATGTTGAAGAGTGTAACTAAGTGGGTCTTCCTTGTAATGACTATGTAACTAGCATTTGCACCGAGAGAGTTATGAAAATAGCAACCAGGGGAGTGGAAAACAATAATTAAATGGAAATATGTGGAAATTTTGGTTTCTATATCTTTCGAATGTAATAGGGTTAAAATTTCCAAAAAAGAAATTACACTAACATAAAGAACACTAATATAATTGCTTAAGAATAATGGCATAGTAATGATGGTATGAAAGATCCTTCGTATTGACTCCAAGGAGATTGATCTAGCTCTTCAAATGGTTTCAAATAACCTTGGAAACTAAATATTCAAACATAACAAATCACATCGTCAAAAGGTTTTCAATGTGCTAGAAAGGAGTATTTAAAGGTTTTTTTTTTAAAATTTCAATTTATGGCTTCAAGGCTGTTTTAAAGCTGGTCCATGCCTTCTATGGCACCAAAGATGTCACTTCAAAACACAACCCAATAAATTGCTGTGCAAATACCCCATCTATGAAGTAATCCATATGAAACACACAATATCTGAGAAGGAAAATGAAAAGTTCATTTGAGTTACATTTTATATAAAAAATATTCATGTCAAAATGTTGTTAATAAATATGTTAATGTCAAACCAAAATTTTGTAATTTTCGAATCTAAGTTTAAGCACCAACTTCCCAACATTAACAAACAAACAAAAGACCTTTGTTTGTTCTTGTGGCTATGAACAAGATAGTGGCAATATGAATGCAACAAGCACCTACAATTGTTTGACATGTCTTATCTTTTTAGCAGTAAAATCTGATTTTCTCAAATGATAATTTTACATGTTGTTGTATGCTTAAGGTTCTATGGTCCTGAGTTTAGGTCTTGTATTAGGTACAGTGACAAGTTTTTGTAGTGTGACTCAGAGATTCTTGCATTTTATCGCATGTGTATCTGTTTTGACTCATAATTATACCTTTTCTTACATTTTATGGTGTTGCACTGCAAAGAAACTTTCATTTTACAACCTAACTTTGTCTTGTCTTGGCTCATTATTATATCTTTTAGTTGGAAAAATATCGGAAAAGCACACAAAATGCTGGTTAAGTGGAAGATTGTGCGCATATAAAAAATGAAAAGAACCTAATTCATTTTTTGTAGGTGATTTGTTATGATTTTAAAATTACTAACTAGACCATAGGAGTCAAGGGGCTAAAGGGCAAGGTTATTCTAATGACCATGTCGCTAATCGAGTATAGGATTTTTAGAGGCAAAAGCTTAAACGAAGATGGAACTAATTTAATTCACTTGTAGAGCGGTGGTTCTTATTACTAAATCGTATTATCATGCTTTCACATCAGCTATTTTCTCTGTCTGTGAAGGAGATTAACAACAAAGGCTCTTTGGAAATGCATAGAAATAGATAAAAAAATAACAACAGTGGTCTCATGTTTGTGTTATTGTGGCACCGCAATTGAAGAAGGTGATAGGGACCTTGTTGTTGTTAGGGATGGAAAGTCTTTCCCAAAAGTCAAAAAATTTAGCGACATTAACAACAACTTCAAGAAGAGCAAGGTTTGCTAAAATCATATAAACATATGTAAAAGTTAATTTAGTTTTACAAGTTACTAGGATATAATTATCTACGAATACATAAAAATGTTAACACTTATGCTACGAAGAATCTAAAATTCAATGCATAAATGAATTAAACTACAAATGTTCTGCAGAAATGGACTTTGATAAATATGAAACTGGGCTGAAATTTTAACAATATTGTTTGTTCATCACTAAATACTTGTAGATGTCTATTTTTATTTAACATCCAAAGTGAAACTTCAATCTAAAGGTTGATGTCGACAAAGATGAGGAAAAGAGGAAATTTGTGGTGTTAGACGAGGAATGACATGATGCTGCTTCTATAATGAGTCCAAGTGATGGAGATGAGGATGAAAAAATTGTTTCCAAATCTAGACATGTTTTGATCTCAACAAAGAAAGTTGGAGTAAGTGTTTAAATCTTCTGATGTGTACATTGTGATTCAAACATGAAGATTATTCATTTCATAATCGACCATTGAAATACGATGCTACACAACACGAAGGAAGGTGTTCGATCGATGCAAATGGAATGGAATAAACAATTGTAGAATCTTGGTGAAACTTTGCACAAACAATTGTTATTATTTGAACCACGCTTTCATTCTTGAATTTTGGTATGTTCTTCACGCACGGAAAGCATATGTGGACTAGCGGTAACGACGAGCTACAAAGTTCTATGGGGAAAAGGTGTTCGCTATACCAGTAAATTCTGTCGATACGAAAGGTGTAGCAACTACTGTTTTGTCTTGTCATAGTGTTATAGTTTAATAACCCTTCTCAAAAATATTATAATAAGTGAGAATTAAAGGTCCCTTTAAAATTGTATATCAAATATGTTTGTCTTATTCCCAATATAGTTGCGAATGAATAGTTTTAGCTAATTCGATGTGGGGGGAACATATCCACAACTTGTAGTAGGAACATAAAAGGCCAAAAAATGCTAGAAAAGGGCAGTTTACTGTGCATTTAAAGAAGCTTGTGCTCCCACTAATTGGGAAGTTGGAAACGAGGTTTGTTCAAAAGAGTAGGAGATGGATGAATGAACTGGGTAAGATTGCTTCCATACAGGTTTAGATGTATGAACAACTTATCTATGCTCCATCTTCCTGTGATTGTGGGCTCTGTGTTTGAATTGAGTGTTCGACCTTGCCTCGGGCCTGGAAGATGAGAATTAGCAATTCTGGAAGAGAATATCAAATTATGTAATCTGATTTTACTCTGGCCTCTTCTTGCATGGTGTTGTGTTATCTTATTTTGCTCATAAAACATAAACTTAGAAGTTGAGGCAGGGCATACTTTCTTGACCAAGCTGGTAGTGAAAGCACAAAAGATGCCATTTGATAGGATAACAAATTTATGCTGAGTCTATGTTTCTTATTCTTCTTAGGAAGCATAAGGGTGTATTGCATAGTCAGACCATTATTGCCTGGCCAATCCAACTGTCAGAGTACAGTGGATTATATTGGGGAGGATGGTCAAATTATGATTGCAAATCCTGCAAAGCAAGGAAAGGATATACGTAAATCATTCAAATTCAACAAAGTATTTGGAGCATCTGCTACTCAAGGTTGGCTCTCTTTTTAGAGTGTTGAAAACCTTTTACATGATTGTAAGGTGAAATCTCTTAAATCATAACATTATTCATGTTGAATTGCAGAGGAAGTGTTTTTGGATACTAGGCCATTGATCAGATTTGTTCTGGATGGTTACAATGTTTGCATTTTTGCATATGGGAAAACAGGTTCTGGAAAGACATACAAAATGGTAATAACAACCATCTTCTAGTTAGTCAATTGCAGTTTGAAGCACTGTCTTGCAAAACTAATAAGGTAATGAGTTCACTGCTGAAGAAATTCTTGCCTAGAAATACTTTTCTCTAATTTTTGTGCCTTGCTTGTCTAGACTGGTCCTAACTTCTCATTTTTCTAGGGTGATCTTTGCTTCTAGAGCTGAACTGAATATGGAAATCAGTCATCTTGTCAATTGTAGGAAAGGGGATTATGATTATATCCTCAGTCATATTTTCCATTGTACTTGCCGAATTCAGTGTATTGAAAGGGAATGATCTGCAAAGAAGTTATGCTGCCTACAGTTGAGTGATTGCTCTTTTGGATCCCATTTTGATTTTATTTCATGGTCGAGCTGTTAGGTCCATTTGGAAGCTTTAAAATCTAGAATGATCTTAGTTCCATCTTCAGAATTTCTCAACAACACAATATTATGAGGGCTATAATTTAACCGTTGCCCTAATATGGTATATCTAATAACGACTGCTCACACAGACATTCTATGAGTTCTGATTATGTGTATTTTTCTTACTTGCAACAGTTGAAGCCTTGCCTCTTTATATCTAGTTAGTTTTGTATATGGTATTGTGTTCGGCTTTGAAATTATCATTGTCTATATCATTGGGCCTTCCTTTCGAAATTTCTTCTTAGATGGAGACTCTATTGTTCATTCAAGACTTCTCCCAACAATTATTCTTAAAACTAAGTAGGCCCTGCCAAGCCAAAAGATTTACATTTGTTCAAGATATTCCCAACTATGATTACTTAACTGCCTGGGCTAGGCACATTTGACACCTGCTGGTGAAGATATGTTATCACACATTAAAAATATTCTATCACTCCAGCCTGAAATGTAACAAAATTGACAATTCAGCAGCACAAGAGCGCTTCACTTATTTTCAAATATTTGACAACTCAGCAGCACAAGAATCCAGAGGTTTGTGCCAGATAAATCTCACAAAATCAACCTGCAGGATGCTATAGAGATTATTCTGCACACAACGATTTTTTCAGTTTATGCAGAATTTGTTGAAGTTGTGTTTTTTAATTCATTCTAAAATTATGGGTAAAACTGAAAAAACAGATTAGCTTATAACCTGTGATCAGTTTTTCTCATACTAACAAAAGTTTGATCCCGTAGAGAAGGAAACTGCCTCGGTACCTCAACAGGAAGAAAATGTTTCACATAAAGGTTTTGAATGCTTGCAGCATATTAAGAAAAAATGGCCACATGAAGATTTGAGAGGTTGGTTCTTATGCTTCGGCTCCAAAGGAAAGTCTAAAATGCCAAAGGGTCAACTGGTGGAAAGTCGAAAGAGAGAATTTATTTACCTATTAATGCCCTGTCTTGCTTTCAAAAAGTTGGTCTCAGAGCCCCCTCAACACTTGGTGATGTTCCTGCTGACTCCTAAGGTGATTACAGAGGACAATTGGGGTTCTTGAATTACATATTCCAGATATCAAAAAAAAGAAATGATACTTTTATATATGAGGTTGTTGTTCAAATGATTGAAATATACAATGAACAAGTTCAGGGTCTTCTTATTTCAGACAGTTCCAATAAAAGATATCCTTCTTGATCATATGGAGTTGTCTTTCTTGTTTTTAAATCTTTGGATTTCAGTTTCTCAGAATAAAATAATCCTTGACTCATAGCACATTGGAAATCCGCAACAATTCATAGCAGAATGGACTCAATGTGCCAGATGCAAATCTAATACCCGTTGCATCTACATCTGCTGTGATGGAGTTAATCAACCTTGGACACAAGAACCGTGTTGTGGGAGCAACTACTCTGAATGATCGGAGCAGCCGTTTGCACAGGTTTTAAACACAATCTTCAGAGAATTTAAATAATATTGGTATCTCTTGAAACCTATCTTCAAACAATAAAAACATTGTTTTGTTTGCAGTATTTTGACAGTGCATGTTCAGGGCAGAGATCTTACTTCTGGAACAATTCTTCGAGGGTGTCTTCATCTTGTTGACCTTGCTGGAAGTGAGAGAGTTGACAAATTCGAGGCCACCAGAGATAGGTTAAAGGAGGCACGACATATTAACAGATCACTTTCAGCTTTAGGAGACGTTATTGTTGCTCTTGCACAAAAGAGTTCTCATGTTCCTTACCGAAATAGCAAGCTCACACAACTGCTTCAGGATTCTTTAGGTAACAAATTCAATATTTTCCTTGATGAATAGTTATGGAAGGAAACTACCACTTTTCTCTAGTCTAGGGTGGTAATGATGTTGGAATTTTTTCTTAAGGTGGACAGGCAAAAAATCTAATGTTTGTAACTCTAATGTTTGTGCACATAAGTCCTGAATTAGATGCACATGGGGAGACAATCAGCACTCTAAAATTTGCAAAGAAGGTTGCAATTGTTGAACTTGGTGCTGCACGTTCCAACAAGGAAAGTGGTCAAGTTAGGGAGCTAAAAGAACAGGTTTGTGTTAGAATGATTCTTGAAAAATATGTTGCTTTCTGAATGATAGTCTTATTTGTTCTCCATGGATCAAAAGGACTAAAAACAAGGGATATTTTGGTCTGTTTGTTTGAGGACCTATGAGTAGTTGAAGAATCTTGATAATGAATGCTGTCCTCTAGAGCACTCAAGAGTCAAAGGTTTCTTGATCTTTGATGTTGCAGATTGCTAGCTTGAAGAATGCACTGGAAAAGAAGGTAGCAGACGTTGAGCAGAGAATGAGGATTGGTGTCTCACCAATAACTAGGGATTCTAGGAACAATCCTGAAATACAAAGAATGAGGACTGGTTTCTCACCAATGCATCAACAAATGAAGACCATTTTGTGATTATATATGTAAACAATCCAATGATATTATCCGAAAAGTGATAGATATTTTTTCAGGCTTTTAAAAGCTCGCACAATATATAATTGGAACAAACTTTTATTACTAGAAATCAATCAATTACTTATACATACCACTAAAAGTGGAAAAATATCTATAACCTTTTATCACCTTGAACATCAAGCACACTAAGAACCTTGAAAATGGGGTCTAATAACATCGCCAAAGATCTAAAATTGACAAAGCACAATTTAATGATGATTGATTAGTCAAAATTACCATGTGGGTCAACTACTCATGTCAAAATGATGGTATATTGGATTAGGTGTGGGTTGCACTTTCATTTGAACGAGTGAACACAACGTGGATAAAGAACATTGATTACACTAGGAACCTCGACAATGGGGTTCTAATAACATGGCCAAAAATCCAAGAAAGCTGACTAGGTTGGCCTTAGCCTAAAATAGTCAATATTGAAAAAATACAATTTCTTGCCACCTTTAAAGGGTTCATGGAAAATATATAACATACTCTATTCACATTGCAATTGAAAAAAACTCTCAGAGATAATTTGGATTTTTTAAAGGTAATATGGCTTGCCATCCATTGAAAGAAACATTCAAACACTCTCAAAATGATTCACTATAGGTTGTTTAACAGGTGACACTCACACAACATCTGGAATAAATAACCTAGGCACCTTAAAATAAAGTATTCTTTCAACTTTTGAGATGGCAGGTTGATAATTAGTGTTGCAACATTCTTTCACTAGATCCACTGTTTTGCAACCAGTCAAAAGTTTACTCCCATTAATTTGTTGTTCAACCTATTTTACGCTCTTAATAGGACTAGAGCCTTTAGTGAGAGTTGATGGTTTAGCAGAAAAAATCAAAGGAAGAATCTCATTTGCACCCTCACTTGTCAAGATATTTTGAACGTATGAAAATCAATAATTTGCAACTGTTGTATTCAAATAAGCCACACATTGATTTTGTTGGACTTCCCAATAAGGATATGAAACATTGTCTCTAGTTGTGGACAACAAATCACATTGCGCAGGTATGGTGCTAGTGAGCTCTAATACTAAACTACCATTCCACTCACTATATATGTTGCTACTTTAAAATATTGAAAGCACAAAGCCTTGATATGACTGGGACAGTTGAATTTCGAAAGAAAGGGTGTAAGGGAGAAGGAGAAAGCAATGGATTCAATGCATCAGGAGAAACACTAGGGGAAGAAGGCACAAGAAGAACATTTATTTCTGCTTCCTTTTGGATTGCATCTGGATCAATTGAAATGGGTTGCTTTGTATCTCTGGAATTTGGTTTTGCCTTTGATTTTGACATTGATGGTAATCTTACCAAACAATGGAATGCATCTCATTTATGTTAGAGGCGAGTGCATATCTGTGGAACAATCATCCCCAGTTGTAGCTCCAGGTTCTTATGTTGTTTATGCTTGAGATGTTGAGTAAAATTACAATTAGTTTGATAACCAATTGGGACATGGAGGGAAATATGGGTGGTGGGCCATGGAGGTATGCTTGATCAGGGCACTTATTTTATGCTGAAGGAGCTAAGAATATATCTAAATATTTATCATATTGTATGTATTTGCCACTTCATAGTTGCATTCACCATAATAGTCTTCATGTTGATAGGTCTTCTGCTGAAAATACTGATCTTGATCAGTTTGTAAAAATGTCTTTTGTTTCCAATGAGGGGATGATAAAGTGGAAAATGTTGGCACTGAATCTAGAGATTTATATGTCTTATATTAGTGATACATTCTCATTTGAAATTGGAACAAATAATGTTCCCATTGGAGAGGGTATTTATGTCTTAGTCGATTTCACCCAATATGGTGAGATAGACAAAAAAGTTGGATGCTAGAAACCCTTTCAGACTAGCCAATCAAGTGAAGTGATTCAGAGAAAGGCTTCTAAAAGATGCCAAATTCTTTCCACCCATATATTATTTACAAAAATATTAGTAAATATCATATTATGTTTCTTATCATCTATGATAAGATGAACTACCAGAGAAGTAGAGCAGAGCAGGTGGTGTCAATTGACCGAGTCCACCAATGAATAGTTTAAATTTAAATTTGAGTGTTACCCTAATCCCTGAAATTGTATTTTTAAATTGTCTGAATTGAGTGAACAGATGAGTTAATCAGATCCAAGTTAGTACTAACCTTGAAGTGACAAGGCCTTCGGTCCTATCACTGCCATCCTGTTCATATTTTGCCACCCAAAACACACCTGGAACCCTGTAATCAAGTAGTAGTGGTAGTAGAAGCCAGCAAAGAAAAGTAGTGCCTACTTTTGTTGTTCACACCCGATAAGTTTAACAGTCTTTATGGGGCAAGAGGTATGCAAGTTGAAAATTTTATTATTATGGATGCTCTGCCTTGAGCACAAAGACTGTGCAGTATGAATAGAGATATATAGACCTGAAGCTGAACTCTCAAGCTTAGCAAGTTATCTAGCGTATATATATATATATATCCAGTGCTCTTTCACTATGTTTACACCAATCCCAATATGAGAAGGGTGAGCACTTTTTTAGAAAAAAAAACCTCTTTTATTCTTTTTTTGAGGTCTGAGGGTTTGGGTGTTTTTCTTGGGTTTTGATTTAGTGGCTGTTTATAGAAAAGTCTGGAGTGAGAGCTTGGCTTTGGCTTAAATATTTGCTACCCATTTTTATGCACACGAGGGCCGTTCAGTGGCCTCAGAACCTTCTACCCCAAGTGGATTTCACCACTCATTTTCCAAATGATTAACCAATCATCAAAGCCCAAGGAGAAGATTTTATTTTGAATTTTTTTTCTTCCCATGTTTTTAAGGTTGTGCAGGCTCAACTATTGAAGTGGTCTCTCAACAACTATTTTGTGTTTGGTGTTCTTACTTGAAGAACAAGGCTGCAGAACTATGTTAGAGAATGAAATATATGAATAACTGGCTTGCCTTCTCTCTGTCACCACACTTAGCAATTGATGTTTCAGCTTCTACAGATCAGTCTGCACATCCACAACAGTTATCTTCAGTGCCCACTACTTTTAACTGCTTGCAGGCTGCTCAGATGCCCTGTTCTACTCTCACTTATCAGAGCTATGGAGTTAATAGTGAAACCGGCGGAAACTCATTCTCTGCACCAATTCCCATTTTATCACATAAGGCTAGTAGCTCTCCTCTAACATAAGGGAGGAATCCATGATAAGCCTACAGATCTGTCCTTCAAATGCTAAAAAAACAGAATTTCAAAATGATATTGTTTTTGTCTTTTAAGATTTAAAATGGAAAGCTAGGCAAGACCTAGTTCCTAATCCCTGGGCTACAGACTCTAGGCAACAAAAAAAACTTTAAAATTGATGAAAAATATATGAGTCATCACAAAACAACAACACAGCAAGTGTTATCAGTCAATAATATATCCAATAAATATGTAACAGTGCTATCTCCTAATAGATGGAACATTTGAAGACAATGTGCTCCCCCAACTTGATCTCTTGTAAATCACATAGCTGAAAATTCCGTGAGGTGTGTGATGCAGTGACCTATCTCAAACCAAAGCTAGTGGGAGGCCACTCTAAATGAAACAAGGGGAATCCCTTAGCTACATAAAGCACTCAAAATAATAAAATGACATATTCAAGCTAATGCCCTCAAGGAGGGAAATCCAAGTGATTTGGATGTAGTTTGCAGATATGCTCTCTAATATCCTAGGTTAAGTCACATTTATATAGTAGGAGATGACCTAGAGTGTCCAAATATTACCTAAAAAGGGCAAGTTGATTGATAGAAACGGCCACTAATTGAAGCAGTTAAGAAGAACCCACAACAACTACACCAAGGAGGGGTCTATTGAAGCAATAACCTGAACTCCACCTAGATGATAGATTGAGGAATTGCATGTTAGCAACAGATGAAGCATCATGATATAAGGTTTTAGAAACCCAAAGCAAGCCAGGTCCCTAGACCTTGAATCCATAACGGGTCATGGCTCTAATGATCATGTCCAAAGAGGTGCATCTTGAATAAAATAGATAAAATAGATTTGTTAAAATAAACCATTCTTTGGCTAGAATGACAAATTTGTGGAATGAGCATGGGGTGTCCATTGTCTCTGATGGATGGACCAATGTAAAAGGAAAGCCATTGATAAGTGTTTTGGCTGTGTCGGTTAGTGGTGCAATCTTCCTATCAACATATGATTATTCAGACAAATTCAAAACCGACATTAACATTGCAGAACCATTACTTGCAATAATTGAAAAGAATGGGCCATACAATGTCATACAGGTCATCACTGATAATGCTGCTAACTGTAAGGCAGCTGGAGCAATTATTGAGAATAAATACCCCAACATATTTTGGTCTTGGTGTTTGGTTCACACAATGAACCTTTTGATGCATGATATCATTAAAAACAAACAACCTCAATTCAAATGGCTTGGTGATTTGTACAAGAGAGGTAAAAAATGATAAAATTTATTACAAATCATAGTAATACCCATGGGATTTTCCGTACTCACTCCAAATTGGAGTCGTTGAAGATAGCAAAGACTAGATTTGCTAGCTATTACCTCACCTTCAGGCGCCTTTTGAAGGTAAGAGAGTCATTGGATGCAATGGTATCAAGCCCACACTGGCAGGTATTAAAGGACAGGGCAACGGCAATAGTTGACAGGCAAGGTTTCGAACATGTGGAGGAGACCGCCCTTGACCCTTTGTTTTGGGCACGTGTGAGGGAAATTTTGAATTTCACCAAGCCCATTTATCACATTATTCGGTTTGCAAATACAGATAAACCAGTGATTGGGGAGGTTTATGAGCAGATGGACAGCATGTTGGGCCAAATAAAAGATGTTGTTAAGGATAATGATCCCAACTTGTATGCTATGATTCATGACTGTATGTGTGCACGGTGGAATAAACTCAATGTTCCACTACATGCCTTGGCATATATCCTTATGCCAAAATATTACTCTCCATCTTGGTTGGGCCAACTTGCACCTGGAGGTGGGGTTAGGATCAAACCTCACACAGATCCAGAGGTACAAGAGGGGTACATGAAGGCATTAGACAAGTTGGTACCTGATAGGGAGGAGTGTGCTAGATTGTGCCTTGAATTAGGCAAATAGTTCAGTTGCACAACTAACTTTGGTTCTTTCCATGCAATGGAAGATAGAGACAGATTTGATGCTCTCACATGGTGGGTAGCATATGGCAGCATGGGACTTTTGCCAAAGTTGGCAAAAAAAGTTCTCTCATAGGTTGTGAACACTTCTTCTACAGAGAGGTGTTGGAGCACCTACAGCTTCATACATAAGGTGAGAAGAAACAGGCTGAATGAAAACTGAGTTGAAAGCTTGGTTTATGTGGCATTCTAAGTCACCTGATACAGGGATACAGGGATTCGAGGAATCAGATTCAGGTACGGTGACCCCCAGAACAGGATACTTTTGGGATACGATACGTTGTATATTGTTTTATTAAAAATATATATATTTTAAAAAAATAAAAATAAATATATATATATATATATATATATATATATATATATATATTAATATATTAAAAATTAGATATTTTTTACACAAATTCATACAAAATTCATTGATTCAAACATAGATACATCATACTCATGAGTCATACAAGATCATTGATCATTGATACATTAATACGCCATACATGATACATTGATACAATTGTCAAATTTACTCAGAAAGACAAGATTGAAGATAGTAAGATAGTTTGGTTTTCTCATTAAGTCATCAGAATCAAAATGTGTTACATAAGTACACTGCCAATGGAAAATAGAAATAGAAAATACAAAAAAACTATAGTCTACAAGACTAAAAGCCTGAAGCCTCAATGAGTCAGAGAATTAGAGTCAATGAGTCATCAATCCTCATCATCATAATAATCATCACTGTCCTCATCCCGATCATCATGCTCACCACTGCTCTCCTCTGCCTCTGATGCATCCTCCTCCTCTGCCATCTCTGCATCTGCTGGTGTGGAGGATGACGCCTCTACTCCATCATCAAATGTGACAAGCTCTAGCACTGGTGCATTGAGATCCAAGTTGGCCAATGCCAACTCAACACTTCTGTCCAGACCCATATCATCAGGAAAGACATCCCACATCTTTGTCTTTCCCTTCAACCAATCCTCCCTCTGCCTATAGATGAGACGAAGGTTGGTGTGCACATACACCATTGTCTCTGCCCTGGACTGATCAAGCCTGCTCTTCTTCACACTATACAAATTCCCATATGTGCTCCAATTCCTCTCGCAACAAGAGGATGAAGTCACCTGAGAGAGGAGCCTCATGGATAACTGCTGTAGAGGAGGGCTTATTGCCCCATGAGTTTCCCACCAAGAATAGGGCTTCTTAGCCCCCCTGTCTCAAATCACATCATAGCCTGCAAATCACCCAGTGCCAGTGGAAAAATCTGCAAAGGCATCCTCCACCTCATCAAGGGATGCCCTATCCTGAAAAATCCTCCTCAATGCATCTTTCCTCCCCTGTGAGATTTTACCATCCCTGTGAGGAGGGAATCTGCGGGAAGGTCCACCATTTAGCCACTCATGGTTGTAGTATTTTGGGTTCAAGGAGTGAGCCAAACAATGTAAAGGTGTGCAATTCTTGTCCCATCTGCTGACAAGAATATCCTGTATGACGGTGAAGAAGGCCTCAGGTGATGTCTCATACTCTGGGCACTGACTCTATAAAACAATGGTCCTCACAGACTCAATCATGGAATCCCATCCCTCATAAACCTCTCCTAGGATAGGTTGGTCTGTATCTGCAAATCGGAGCAAGGAAATGATAGGCTCCATGATCTGAATAACTAGATCTACCTTCTCCCACCATATATCATCCAACACTGTGTCCTTCACCTTCTTTGAGGCTGTTTGATCCGTCTTTCTCCAAAAAGACCAAAACTCTGAAATAACCATGGACCCAAAAGCGGTCTTGACCTCCCTCAACCTCTTCAACATGATGAATGAAGAGGCAAACCGTGTATCTGCAATCTTCAACAATGATAGATTATTGTACTCCTTGTAGATAGTGAGGGCATTTGTATGGTTTTGTACAAAGTTGCGGATATGTCGTGCATCCTCAATAATGGCTCCAATCCAAAGCACATCAGAAGCAATAGATTTCAATGCCAAGTTCAATGAATGGACAATGCAAGGTGTCCAAAATACTTGTGGATATTTTACTTCCACAATCATGCCAGCAGCTTTTCAAACAGGTGCATTATCTGTAATGATTTGCACACAACAATCCACACCTACATTTTCAATAACTTTAATAAAAAACTCACCCATATATTATGCATCCTTGTACTGTCCAAGTGCATCCACTGATTTCAAGAAAATTGGACCATTCAAGGATGACACCATGAAGTTGATGAGTGTGTGGCGTGCTGGATCTGTCCATCCATCAGAAACAATGCTAACCCCAGATGTTGGCCATGCTGATTTAATAGGCTCAAGAATTTTGTCCACCTCTTTCTTTGCCTTTGTCAACAATGTGGTTCTGAGCTTCTCTGACCCAGGAGGCACATACCCTGATGGAGCCCCATGACTAAGAGCTTGAGACATCTCAATAAATAGAGGTGACTGTGCAACATTAAAGGATATGAAGTTTTGATAGAAAAAAAATGCAATGGTGAGATCAAGCTCTTCCCTCTTCTCTTTTTGGAAAATCTTGTCCATTGGACCAACTGCAGTTGCCTTTCTCTTTGCTGATTCTCCCCTACTAAAAGTCTCAAAAGGGAACTTGTTGCTGCTTTTCCTTAAGAATGGAAGGGGGTCATCATTCTTGTTTTTTTTTTTAATTTTGCTGCCACATTTGCCTCACCAATACCCTGCTCTTTCTCCAATTCCTTCCTCTTTGGCGATTCAATTGTTGTACAACATTTAATGCCACAACTTGGAATACCCAACAAATGAGCTTTCACACGGAAATATGTGCAAGTGAACTTGCCGTGGCAAAAATTGCATTTCCATGAAAAATTTCCTCCTCCTCCTTTTTTTGCTGCCCCTTCCTCTCTTGTCACATATTTCCACAATGGGTATTTGGGGTCAGAAATTTGTTTTCCCTACACATTTGAAGCTACTGTTGCAGCCCCACTTCCAATGGATGGAATACTTGCAGACCCTGATGAAAGAGGGACAGGTGGGGCATCTCAAATGGAGACATTCTTCCCCTTTCTTTGTCCCTGTCTTGCTACCTTTGATTGAGCCATGAATACTGTAAAAAATAAACAAAAATAACCAAATATACAAAACATATGCACATGCAAACACTAACAGCAAACTAAATGCAAAATATAGAGGGTCAGTGCACTTACTAGATGCTCGAATCTCTTCGAGAGAACTCCCTTTCTCTTTGCTCACACTTGCTCCTTTGCTCACCCTAGCTCCTTCTCACTTCAAAAAATGAAATGGGTGAGAAAGAATGAAGAAAAACCTCACTTTATAAAAGAAACAACGCTTTTTTTCTAATCGGCGGGTCTAGCCGTATCCGGTTCACCGTATCCGTACAGGGTACGAAAGGGATACGCCGTACCCAGTGAATTGGGGGTGAATTCGATATGAATTCAAATTCGATATGGGGATTCGAGATTCGGTGACCCTTTTGGATGAATCTGGTTACTTAGTGCGCATTACAACTTGAGGTTGTTGAGCCATTACTGTGATTGGGCAAATGAGGATCAATCATACAGAGTCTGGGACAACAACCCAGAGGATGATAATTTGGAGGATGGCACGGTACATATGGAAGAATTGGAAGCAGAAATTTTTAGGGATGATGATGAAGCATCAGCACCACCACCACACACAGGGCCAGTCCCACCATCCAGTAGCAGTGCAGTTGCCAGTGCCAATGCCAGTGCCAGTTCTCAATATCAAACTATTGTTCCTTTGCAGATTCAACCTCCACCTTCTAGTCATGGTCGTGGACATGGTACTCCTGAGAGAACTAGAAGACCACCATTTCCTCGTGGCTCGCACAAATTAGACATTTCTCGTGGGTGTGGCAAGGGGCCAGCCAATAGATAAAATAGATTTGTTGTTTACTAGTCTTTTCTATTTTCTAGTAGTTTTTATCTTTTATAACTGTTGACAGTGGAACAGTTGAAACTTGACTCTTTCATATATTTAATGACAATTTAAGTTTGAAGTTTGAATTTGAAAGGTGAAACTTTGAAGTTGGCATTTATAAGTTTACAAGTCATTATAAATTATGAATATGATGCTTCATGAAAGTTATATGGTGATCAATCATCAGTGAATCAATGATGATAAATGTTATATATCAATGATGATAAATGTTATATATTGAATTTTGAAATCAATGAATCAATGATGATAAATGATATATATCAATGATGATAAATGTTATATATTGAAATCAATGAATCAATTATGATAAATGTTATATATCAATGATGATAAATGTATATTGAATTTTGAAATCAATGAATCAATGATGATAAATGTTAGATATTGAAATTTGAAATCAATGATGATAAATGTTATATATTGAATTTTGAAAGCTTGAAACCTTCAGATTGATGATTCGCGAGACTCAAGAGTCAATATGTTGTATGCTTCCAACTTGTAGGCGTGGTTGATGAAGATTATAACTTCTAGATGATTGATGTTATATGATTCAATCTATGTTTTTATGTTTTTTATGTCTAATTCATCATTCTACATGTTTTTGTTGACATATATGCATCAAAATATAAAAAATATAATATAATATATATATATAAACGCTCCCTGAAACGCTCCGGACCGAGAGCTTCTAAAAATGGCGCTCCCGCTCCCGCTCCCGCTTCCAAGTAACCTTGGTCCCGTGGTCATGCTATTCCTAGTGGCATCCCATGAAGCATGGAAGATAAGTTTTGCAAGTCAATTTGGGTGATAAAATTCCCAAATAGTCAGGTGACATCAAAATATAATCCAATTAATATCCACTCTAGCTCATTTATTCTCGAAGATACTTCAACAAAGCTTTTTCCACATCATTTAAGTTGCAACAAGGGAGTGACATTATCCACATCACCTTTCCATGTCACCGAAAATCTATGATAAATCCCCCCTGATTGCCATGTTTGTAAACCAATCATTACAAGTACAAATCAAATCATAAAGGGATAAATAGGACAGCATTCAAGGAGCATACACACAACATGCATAGGAGAGGTCCAAGTGTACATAAACAACCCAAAAACTGCCTCAAGAGATATGACCAATGCCTTAGAAAACATGAAGTGCCTCAAACAATATGAGAGGGCCTTGGGAAACATGAAGGTACCCAAAAATAAAAATGCAACCAACCCGTCAAGGACAAACTACCCTAATTATCCTAAAACAATATTATGGTGCCGCTACTAAAAAGAGGGGTAACATTGCCAACAAAAACCTTAAAATCAACCCCCCCCCCCCCCCAAACAACAACAACAAAAATGATGATATTAGTAACAACCTAACTTGTTTACAAAGTTAAAATTACAACTTGTTTGAAATTGTGGCCTCAACAATTAAACACCATTGTAAACAAAGACCTTGAAATCAAACCTTGAGTCAAAAAGTGGTGTTACTGTGAGCACTTGCAAAAAGTGGTGTTACTGTGAGCACTTGCATTTTCACTTCAAGGTTAAAATTATGACTAGTTTGATATGGAGGGCATGATAGATGGGCCCACTACAATCCAAAACCTCAAATTTAAAACTTGAATCACAACACATCATTACCTCCAACACCATCTTTTGTGGGGTGCCTAAAATTACAAAACTAAGGAAACAATTTTCTTTTAAATTGAAAAAAAAAATGGACCTTTCAAAATAAAAATTAAAAATAGAAATAATTATTAAAACATTTTTTAATAAGTGGAGAATTTATTGTGGAGGAGAGCTTGATGACAGAAACCCTTATCGTCGCAACCCTCTATACTATTTTTTCTTCCATGATCCAGTTTGAACACCATTGTTGTTCCTCTGGATCGTCACCACCATGATGTTGTACCTGATGCTTGGTCATTTTTCACTGAAATCTTCATCCTATGAATTTTTTTTCTATTGTTGGCCTAGATCTTACAAAGAGAGTTGAGGGGGTTGGGGTGTAACAACTACATAATCTTCATTTGTCTAGTTTCGAGCCTCTCTTTTCTACGGTTGGCCTAGATCTTGTGAACGAAGTTGAGGGGGGTGGGGTGTCGCAACTCTATAGTCATCTTATCCCCAATTCATGCCCTTTTTTTTCTGCTCCAGTGGAGTTAGGATTTATGGGTGCAGGTTCATGGTGGTTCTTAAGTTGTCTTGGCTAGGTTTATCTTTTCATGGGTGTTTGAGGTTGTTGTTGTTGCAGTTGTTGTCATTTGCCAATTGTTTCTGCCACAATTTTTATGGGGTTTCTTGGGGTTTCTAGGCAGAATGTGCCCAAGTTTCTTTTAATGGGGTGTTCAGGATTTCTTTATTGCTCCTTCTAGGTTTTGGCAAGCCTGTGTTCTTATCCTCTTAGTTTTCCTCAAACTTTGACCTAGGATTTTATTTCTCTAGGGTTTTTTGGGGATTTTTGGGGGGCTATTTGGGGATCCTATGCCCGATTTTTTAAAGATGTTTCATTTCTATTGGAGGAATGTGAACTATGGAGCTTTGAGATCTTTTTTTTGGTAGGCCTCTTGGCTAATGTGATTGTTATGCCCTCGTGCATTTGTAAAATGTAATTTTTTCCATGTTTTCAAGTTGAATAAAATTATGATTTTTTCTTCAAAATAAATAAATGGAGAATTTATTAACAAAAAAATTATTCTATATATATAAAAAAATAAAAAGCTAAAAAGTTAAAAGACTTGTATAAATTTCCTACTATTCTCTCTCTCTCTCTCTCTCTCTCTCTCTCTATATATATATATATATATATCTAAAAATTTAAAAGGCCTATATAAATTTCCTTTGGCCTAGCAAAGGACGCAACGAAAGCATCCCCTAATAAAATGGGATAGACTTGTTCTCCCCAAAAAATTGGCAGTTGGGGGTTCAGAAATATTGTTCTCTTCAGCAAAGCACTTTTAACCTAGAACCTTTGGTGGCTAATTCATAACACATCCCTCTAGGGGAAAACTCTCAAATCCAAATATCTCCCATCCTCCACATTCGTGGACTAGATCTACTCACCAAGGAAATCTAGAAAGGGATCAAATGTCTAGAATACTTCATACTAGCCTTCCCTCTCATTGGAGAATGGTCTACATCACAAATTGGTAATCGTGTAAGTGTGAAGCTAGGATTAGATCCATGCATGGGATTAGTTGATGCCTATAGATTATCAAACAAGCTCACTGAGCACTTAAATTAAAAGTGGTGTTATGTCCTCACAAATGCAAAAGAACAATCCCCCTTGGCATGGGGGCCTACAAGATGGAAAACTTTCACAAATTTTCACCTTGTAGGACAAGATGTTGTAGAATGGGAAACATGTTTCAATCCCCTCACTACAAATATCATCAAACTTTGGAAGGAGATCAATGTTAAGCTGTTATTGTCAAAAAATCCCAACAATGGGGACTTCACTAAAAATTGGGCTACGAGTCTCACATTGATTCCCTATTTACTGGGGAAACACACTGTCGATGGAAACCTATACAAAAAATACAAGCATCCCTAAAATATAAAACTACACTTTGGCTAGCATTAAATAACAAACTTTTAACTTGGGACAATGTCATGAAGATGAACTAGGAAGGTCCTAGTTTATACTATTAATGTGAATATTCATCAAAGAACATTGCACACTTAATTATCTCCTGTGCATACACAATGCAAGTAATCAACATAGTAGTGTCATAATTGCATACAAATGACTCGTGGTCTTCCACAAGTTTGGCAGACAATCTCATGACATGGCTGGAAAATAAAGACAACTTCTTCCATGGGAATCCCCATATTTTGGTAAACAATATTTGGTAGGCTAGGAACAAAGTTATCTTCAACACTCGAAACATCCTTCTAGAGATCACAATGGGTTTAGTGGTAAAATTATGCATGAAACATAAAGCTGATCACAAGCCATAGAGGAGGTGCATCCTGATCATGTGCCCTCTTACAGCGCAGCTTAAGGGCACCTAACACAATGTGGTGTTAGTTTGGTTTTATTTATCACTCAATCACATGATGTACCCATATGGTATCGCTCTTAGGCAAGGTACAAACAACCATTCATAATTTATTGCATTGTGCACCTTGCTACAGTTTTCTTATTAAAATTTGTTAAGAAAAATCAAGTAATGGTCCATGGGGGATTTGAGGCTTTCTATCTATTGAGGAAACAATAAAATCCAAATCGAGAATATCTACCTTCACTATAATCTTCAAGACATAAAGGACACTCTCTTCTCTTTTGAATGGATCTCTTTCACACATATGCTGCTTGAACTCAATTCCACTACTGATGGGCTCTCCAAAATTGTTGTGGAACTCCTGGAGGTGCCCTTCCTCATCTATGACCTCTCGAATGGTGTGGAACATGGACAAAAGGTCATACATGCTTAACGTGACATTTACATTTATACTTTGTCTTTTATTTTTTTATTTTCCTTGTTGTTTTAATATGCCACAGTCACAAATTTTGTAGATGCTTTTCTGAAATTTTTGTGACTCTCCATATTGAACATATCTTAACAAACACCTAACGACCATCGTGTGTCCCAATTCTACGCATTAAAATTTCCAAATAAACTAAAACACCAAGAATCTTTGCAGCTGGCGCGAGTTTTATTCCCTGGGTCTCACAAGTTGGAAGACACTGAAAGGAAGCTTAAGGGCACTGAAGGGGAATATAACCTAGCCCTATTAAAAGTCATTTCTCCTTTTACCCATTTAGACAGTTAGGTGTATAGTTGACCTCATATCCTTCCCACCTCCTTGAAAGTCAGCTCGTGGATAGATATATTTTTTATTGAATGAAGATAGGTCTATCTACGTGGCTATCACTGAGAGCGAACATTCAATAGGGCTGTCGAGTGGAAAATTGGCTATAGTATATCTCTTGCTTACCCAGATCTAAGGTGAGGAACTAATAGCCAACCCAGCCAACCCAACGATTGTGTCACTACCGAATTGTGCTGCTACGCTTATGGATTTCCTCATGAAATAAATAACCAATCCATTCAAGGCCTTTGTCAATGTCTCTACGACGAGATCATATGTTAAAGAGATCTATTCTCTTTGTTGTTCATGGAAGCAAGTAAATCTTTATGGTGGCATCATATAGGAACAATTAGAATATGGCTCGCTAGTACTACTGGCTTGGTCTTGCTGGCTGGGAACATGCTATAGTTCGATCCTCCCGGGGGGGTTGGATAAACGGATAGAGACCTGACGAAAACAGATTAAGTTGGAGGGATTTACTGGGGGGGGGACGAATGCAGGATTAGGGATTGAAAGTGCTTATGGGAACCAGTGACAAAATGATTGGTGGCAGGAATAAACTTAGTGGAGGAGCGTTAAGCCGCTCTCCTGAGGAAAGTAGTAGGAGGGACCCTAAACAAATAGAAGGGGTCGAATCCCTATGAAGGGCAAGACCTATCGAACGTATCAACTGGATCAACTACTGCTATCTGACTGTGGACCAACAAAATCGCATCTATATACAACCACTTCATCTAAATTTAATTAAAAAGGAATCAAATCCCTCCCTATCCTCGTTGTAGATGATCCCTCTAATCTTTGGGGCCATCACCCCCACTAACCAGCCTTTCATTCCATACTTACTCGTTATGCCTCTCATATTGATTGATTCCCAGCTTGGGGAGCATTCATTAAGGTCAGCCCAAGCCCAACAGGTCAGGATATTGACCCAGGAACTTCTCATCTATCGATCACCCCTGCAAGCAAATAATTCCTTTCATTTTCGTTACAGGAGAGAATGGAAAGGATCCAGACCAGGAGGGCAATGAATTAACAACTTGACCGAGCAGTCTTGAACGATTATGAATTATAGGAGGGAGATGACGTGTTTTAAATATTGATTCCTGTGCATTCATTTCACCAAGAAATCACTAGCTCTAATACACACAAGATATGAATACAAGAAAATAGAGGGGAGAAGATCCATCCCATCCCTATGACTACCTTTCATTCTCACTAACCGGATACATATTAACAACTACCCAGGGAAAATAAAATAATTTACCTTCTATAGTTAGGTGGTTAAAATGCCATGAAACCCTTGACCGTTAGCCATGATATGAGAATGCTTTCAGTTTCTCCCTCGACCTCAATCAGTGAGCAACATCCATAATGCTCAACGAAAAAAAATTATACCAACGCCTTTCTCCATAATGATGGCAGTCTCTAATCTTCACCCACTTCATCAAACCGGGTGAAATCTGCGCAAATTTGTTACAAATTCGTGCAATCCATGTACAAAATTTTGTGATGATAAGAGAAGAGAAAAACCTCTCTTGCAATTCCATGTACAAACTTCAAAATATTTTTTCTTTTGGATGCTATAGACAAAAATCAGATAAATGTCTAGTAAGACATACATTTAATATGGGGTTATGAAACCGTTGTCTACAGGACAAGGATATGTATATTCAAGTGGCTTGCAGAGCCAAATTTGGCAAATTTTCACCCATTTTTAGAATTTACAACATTCTTAGTAGTTAAAAGGTTTACGGTGTATCCCAGATGCTCTAGTGCTGAGGAGATTTTGTCATAGTTGCAAGATTGTTTGGGTTTGACAACGCTAATTGGAAAACTTGTAGCCGAAATTTAGGAAGTTGTAAGTTACATAAAATTCCCCTCACTTTGCAGAAAATGGATAAAAAGACCGCAACAATGACGTTATAAACACAATTGAGAAGACTATGGCCAAAAACTACTTTACTTTCTCAGACATGGGTTCAAATCCCCCAAGGACGTGTATCCGTGTTGGCATGACCAACAATGCCAACACATTATAAACGAACAAAATACCACAACTCTTCTTGAACAGGAAATTGTATTTATCTTATTATAGAATATAACAGGAATCCAAAAATTCCTAAATTTCATCAGTAGCAGGCATATCTGACCAACATGAGAATACACGTATTTTAATTTCTGTAACACTTTGAATGGACATAAACCAGGCGGATTAGCAGGAATTATTAATTTATCTTCATAACAGAAAGATAAAACTATTAAAGTCTTAAACAAAGATCTTACCCATTGATTCACTGCAAATCCAGTGTCATCAATCCAAAGATCGAGTTGAACTCTCCGGCCTGCCGCACTTTGGGCTATGTGCCGCTGCTCTTTCCACTTAAGCCTTTCCCATTTTTTATTTCTGAAATTACCCTAGAAAATGACCAAACATTTGGGGAAAAAATCTCCCAGAACTTCTGAGTCTGAATCACAGGGTATGGAGCGAAAATACCTGGAATCCATCAATACCCTAAAAATCGGCTGAAATCGCCTCAATTCTGAAGAAAACCCAACAAATTGTGCCCGAACCACTTATTACTGACGCCAAGGTATAGATGGCTGATAAAACCAGACAATACAACCCCATAACATTGTAAGAAAAGTACTCGATTAAGATTCCTTTGAAAATATCAATGGCGCCATCTAAATTTTGAATAAAAATGGGGGGTCTATCCATTCGATGGTTTATATTTCACTAAAAAGAACCACGTTTCCCTTACGACCTCTAGAGCTTAGCTTGAGTGGTTGGGTAAAATATTGTCTACGTTGAGCTTTAGAGCTTAGTTTGAGTGGCTGGATAAAATATCGTCTACGTTTAGCTTTGAGGTTGTGGTGAGCTTTGTGATTGTATTCTAACGTGTAGTTGTTAGGTTCCACAAGTTCTAAGGTTTATTTTCGGGAGGATTATGTATGAATTTTTTTTATTAGCCCAAATAAATAATGTGTAAAATAAAAAGTATGTATATTGATAAAAGTTTTTTTATAACTCAGTGTTTAGTAATGTATAAAATAAATATGATTTGTGTGTTAAATATTTGGAATAAAAAATATGTATATTAAAAATAATTTTAGATATAAAGAAGTGAAATTTATATAAATATAAATAATATTATTAAGAATCAATTTAAATGTATTTTTTTTTATTTTACTATACATTTGATCAAGAGATAACATCTCATCATGTAGTCTTTACATGTGTGTTATTTAGAGTAAATTTGATTTTGAAGTGAACACTTGTTCATGAGTAGTCTATGATACTTTTTCCCACTAGACATAGAAATATTATGCAATCCGTGAAGGAGAAATAAGCATGGGTATCAGTAGTAAGGTTGTGTAAAGTCAACCGAAACACTTTTCATATGTATGGCCCTATGGGGGTGGTGGACTCGACAATAATCATGGACGCTCCATGCGAAGGTGGCAATACTATGGGGTGTGCACGACTCACTAGTGTAGGTGCCCATGGGGGTTGTGGAGGACGTAAGCGAGGGGCTAACAGGGGTGGGGATTCGATGGTTCAAAAGTAGAGTCATCAAGGTGGAGGAGCCCGTGGTGGTAGGGGGAATCGTGGGTTTGATCGCTATGAGGTAAATGAGGGGTAGGGTATCTAACATTGTTGCTTGGAGAACTGTCATGCACTTATCAACAACTTGATGGAAAGAATGGACATGACTGAGAGAATTTTAACACTGCAGATGGATTCAGAGACCCCTATAGTGAATGTAACATTTTGGTATCAAAATTGAAATTTTCCATTTATGGAGTTACACAATTAAAAATTACCGACATAGATGACTAATTCATATACTTGTTGTACTTGTTATTTGGTCATATTTTTATTCTTGGACTATAATAGTCATTTACATTCATCATTATTAATTTTTTCACTTATTATCTAGTCATATATTGTAATCTTGGACTAAATTAGTCATTCAAGTTAGTCGCTTTTAGTTTAGTCACTTATTATCTAGTCATATATTTTATCCCAAGACTAAATTAGTCATTTAAGTTAGTCGCTTTTAGTTTAGTCACTTATCATCTAGTCGTATATTTTATTCCTAGACTAAATTAGTCATTTAAGATAGTCATTTTTAGTTCGATCACTTAAAATTGCTCAAATTTAGTAGTAATTCACTTGAAATAATTGCGGTGACTAACTTTTTTAGTCACCTGGTCATTAATTTCATCGTTTTTTACTAGTGCCAATCTCCAAGATAGGCTGCAAAAATGAAATGATAGTCCCGGTATAACTGACACTCGATATTGTTATGAACCAAATCCTTAAAATATCATTAGCAACCAAAAGTACACACCAAGTGCAGTGAGTAACTCAAATATTCCCACCAACTTGGGGCCATATCCTCAAAAAACAATTATCCAATTAAGAGCATTACATGCAATGAAACCTAGTAATATGACTTTCTTATTTTCATGCTTTCTTCTTTCCATTAATGATTGTCCACCATCCAACTCAATCCTTTTCAATGCTAATCCTTGATGGTTGATTGCTGCATAAATTTTTTTCCTGTGATTCCATGTGTTGTTGTTGTGACTTCTCCATTTGTAGTTGTGGTCTTTGATAATATCCTGTTGAATAATGGTTTTGTGATCCTCTATTCCATGAATATTTTTGATTATTCTATCTTCTTCCTTCATAATGTTGATGTTGATCTGTTTCTCTTCCTTGCAATCTTTCCTGATAATGAGGGCGTCAATATGGTTCACATTTGATGGTTTTCCTTCACTCTGCACAACATTTCACTTGTCTTCTTTTCACATAAAATGACATCACCTATCCTTTTTGTTTGGTCTTATATTCAACAGGGTGCGTGCTTCTGGTTTCCTATTTTCAGGTTTTTCATTATACTTTCTGAAATATAGCAATTTTGGAATTTTCGCAATAAATCTTTATCTGTGAAGCTTCAGAAAGAAAAAATATGGGGACACTGGGGAGATATACCAAGGTACATTTCAAATTTTCAGGTTCTGGTTTATTGTCATATTTTAAGGATTTTGGTTCATAACAGATATGGTCCTTAAGGTCTATTATCTATTGAGTGATAACCTCCCTAATGCCAGACACATCTTATTGGAAGACAAAAGAGCGTAGCAAGGGACACTGCTAAATGTCAATGTAGACAATTATATCTTCCTTGGATTTCATAATATAAGGATCATCTGTAAAGATAGAAGTGCCCATCTGTCTCAAACTCACATAATTTGCACCACCGACAAATTGTATGAAATTTATATTCCCTTCTGACATGTGATTGTCAGTAAATGGCAAGTGGGAACAGCCTCAACAGGATGATCAAAATCCTCAGAGAATTACATGATATGACATATGGGACCAAGTGCAGTTGAGACAAACAATGGAGCTGCCCATTAGCTACAGAGACTGCTCAAAGTGCAAGGCGATATTAGGCCATTGAGAAACACCAAGCAATATCACAGACAAAGTTATTTATAAGAGGATAGAAATGGCCCTTTTCAGACATAATTTAACAAGCACTTCTAACCATTTTGCATAGCCATATGCATAGCCATATCGTCCTCAGGTGGAGGCGGTGGGGTAGGAGAATTATTACCCTTGCGTGGGTTTGATGCTGGTGTAGCCGGGGGGTTGGTTACAACTTGTGCAGCCCCGCCTTGGTTAAAATCATGCGATTCCCTTAAGGGATTGTATACTGATCTATTTCCTTCTTGATTAACCTGGTAGTATTTATTTCTTCCACCTTGGTTAGAGGTCATTCACTCGGTGTCAGGGATAATTTTAGGGGCGAATTTTAGCCCAAAGGCGAATTTTAAGGGATTTTCAATTTTAATAGGGCGAATTTTTTACATAAAACCCATTTTCTATAGTTTAATAAACTTAGCCCAATAAATATTTTAAAAATAATTAATTATTAAGTATTAGCCCACCAAAAAAAAAGGGCGCATAACACTGGAGAAATGAAATTCGCCCCAATTTTTTTTCTTATCGAGCAAATTTCCATGGCATTCGCCTGGATTTACAAGGTCCACATGAGGAGTTACAGTGATTCGCCCCAATTTTTTCAATGGTTAGGAGAGGTGGCTGGCCGCTGGACACCGATCTTCTTGCTGGCTGAGCCAGGCCGACCCTCTCTGGTCTTGTTAGGGCCCTTCCATAGTTGGTATATAGCAGAGATATACAGTTCGAAAAATATGGTATTGGTGTTCACTGTTGTGGGAGATAACACTCGCCAGAGCGGACGCACTCGACCTCAAGTGCACGCCGCATGTACAAGCTCGCTCGACGCTCTCAGAGTCCAGACTCCAACGCCGATTAATAACACAGAGGCACCTCGCTTTTCGCCAGTCTGTTCAAGGGTATGCACCTTCATTCCCTTTCTTGGAGTGATTTGAGGTTGGATGTTGTTTAATCTAAAATCTATCTGACAATTATCCTCTGTAAATTAAGTATTTAATTCATATGAAATCATGATGTAATGCTTCGCACATTTCTCTATCTTGAGCCCGCATTGATTCCTGTCAAGTAATTCGGATTCCACATTAAAATGCAGATTCATTCTACCTGCGTTTTTATGTCTTCAGCCCACACTGATCCCTGTCAAGTAGTTTGGATTCTGCATTCAATCATAGATTCATTCTACTCACATTGGTTCCTGTAATCCGCATTTAAACCCAGAAAATTTTCTTTCAGTCTACTCCATCTTATATTCCAGACTTGACTGTTCTCACTTATATGAACATAACACCTCATATTCATTTATCTGCAGAATAGTCCACTCTTTGTCACGCATTTCAATTACTCTTCTTCAGGTTATCCGCACTTCTTACTTAGAGAGATCCGAAAAACTTGATATGTGATTGACTGCAGAGAGTGTATGTATATGGTGGCAGTCTTCTTGTTTTATTCCCACCATCCACTAGCTAGAAGGTCGACTTAATTGTGAGTGTGAAGGTCGACAGAGGGTTTCGAATCAGTGCAAGCAGTGCTTCCCAGTGCTTCAAATAAGTGCTTCCCAGTGCATTCTCTTATTGTAACAGTACCCATGATGCCTGAAGGTGTTGTTATCACTACTTTGCATGATGCGATTTTTAGAATCAAATGATCTGCTTCAGACACCCAACAAACTATGAGGGAGAGGTCCTTGACTAGGTCATGATGTTTTTTGAAGCACTGCTTGTGACATTCATTCCCTTTCTTGGAGTGATTTGAGCTTGGATGTTGTTTAATCTAAAATCTATCTGAAAATTATCCTCTGTAAATTAAGTATTTAATTCATATGAAATCATGATGTAATGCTTCGCACATTTCTCTATCTTGAGCCCGCATTGATTCCTGTCAAGTAATTCGGATTCCGCATTCAAATGAAGATTCATTCTACCTGCATTTTTCTATGTCTGTAGTCTCCTTTTTCTATTGTCCTCTCTGTAGCCAATTGTGAAGTCTACTCTCACTTTCATACAAGTTGTAATGTTTAAGATGATAATGGTGTAATGTAAGGTTTGTGTTGAATTATGGGTTGATAAATTGTTTCTAGTGAAGGATTAGTTAATTCCATAAAAAATGTTATAATTATGTAGAAATTACATAAGTCCTACATCTCAGGCCATGAATTGCAGTTTTGGCAATTCAAATGTAAACAAGAGATTGAAATATATGTTGGGCACCCTGCACCAGCATAACATAAGTTCTCTGTGCACCGTCAATTGAGGCATGTGAGGGTTGTTTGGGAAGTATATCAGAGATCAACGCAGAGGAAGCTCATACCATGAACTGTAGTTTTACATGTAAAATATAGAGAAGTAGTGGAAATATAGGTTGAGTATGTTGCACCACCAATGGCATAACATGAGCTTTCCATACACTTTCAATTGAGGCGTGTGAGGGTTGTTTGGGAAGTATAGCAGGAATCAGAGCACACGAAGGCGATGGTATCCCAGGTACCTTGGAAATAACCAAGGATGACCGCATTTGGAAATCCATGGTCAAACTTGTGCAAAATCTAAAGTCAACATAAGAGCAAGGGGCATAGTTCCAGTCACAGGTGGAGTTAAAGCTAAAGAACCAAATTCCAATACCAACAAGTCCCGAGTAAAAGCATGTAGAGGATGAACGTAGATAGTATTGATAATTTCCATCAACCTAAAGGGGAAGGATTGATCTGCAATTACAATGTAGCCATATAGGCATTGAGGCCATGATGACAAAACTATTAGGGAGATAACCAACCTATGATACACGTACTTTATCATATCTATACATGTATTTCTTAGGTTAGTACTGATAGGTCAACCTTTAGATGATGTTACTTATAAAATATCTGTGCTATTACTTATGCCGAGTGTAATGAGAATGAGACAAGCAAGTGATTAGGTAAACAAGCATGGTTAGAAAGAGTCATGTGTAACTACTGTGTTCTAATTCCATAGCTTGTCATAAGCTTAGATAAGGTACAAAGGTGACAAGCTAATCAATATACAACATGATATCCCGGGGTTCTAGCTCTTAGTCATTCCTATTATATAAATACCTTTTTTCTTATTGGTATATAGAGTACCGTTCTTTCCATAACCATTACATATGGATAGACTGTAATCACTGTATACGCATATCCTAATGTAACAAGCTCTGTTTCCTCATTACTTTGATTTCCATGGTTCTACTTATGGCACTGATTCAACCATTAGTAATGATTACACTCTACTCTATAGGGTAAGTACATATTGAATATAACTGCTTATTACCTGTATTCCCTAATCTTTAACAGGTATAAGGAGAATGACGTAATTCATACATGTTTACATACCTCATTGGTTTAGCTGTATAAAGCTGTTGAAAGTAATGGTGATCATTATGGTTACTAATGTGTATCATATTACTAGGGGCCTATAGCTTGAACTTGGTATCAGTAATCACAGTGTTCAGTGGAAGCTAATAGTACTAATTCCATGGATCTACTTAAGCTGTGTGATTGGTATTAAGCTGTAACCTATGATATTACTTATAGCTAATAACTTACCTTGTAGCTTGATGA
This sequence comes from Pinus albicaulis, assembly GCA_034641835.2. Classification (NCBI taxonomy): domain Eukaryota; kingdom Viridiplantae; phylum Streptophyta; class Pinopsida; order Pinales; family Pinaceae; genus Pinus; species Pinus albicaulis. The sequence continues at coordinate 30,800 of JAXQQM020084774.1, read as the reverse complement.
TTTGAACCCAGCTTGAATGGTAATCATTAGACGTACACTAGTCAGATCTTTATGTACAAAGAGCTGTATTACTCATAAGGTACCAATAGATATGGAAAGTACAGTAATCATGCTTAAGCTCACTCTGTTCAATATGGATAGTTATGGTAATAAGCCTAATCATTAGTGTAAAGGTGAAACTAAGCACATATGACAGAATACAGGTTCTATTCCAGTCATATCGGTGATTGTTACTCGTATTAACTATACATTCAGTGATTAACTATACAGGTTCTGGTCATTAACAAGTCAGTGATTGTTATTAACTATACATTCAGTGATTAACTATACAGGTTCTGGTCATTAACAAGTCAGTGATTGTTACTAAAAGCATGTAGAGGATGAACGTAGATAGTATTGATAATTTCCATCAACCTAAAGGGGAAGGATTTATCTGCAATTACAATGTAGCCATATAGGCATTGAGGCCATGATGACAAAATGAGTTATGGGAAGATTACATTTATGAAGGAAACAAGAATTATGAAGGAGAATGTTGGATGTTTCCAGATTTAGTAATAATGCGAACAAAGACATTCCCCGAATACATCAGCTGACAGCTACTTGATATAAATTTAAAATATAAAACTCAATTTCTAAAGTGTTAGTTCATTTTAAAATTTCTTAAATATAAAGTGATATCACCTTAGAATATAGACCTTGGGTTTGAAATTTTATTTTATTAACTTTAAATTTATACTTTCAAGTAAAAAAAGAAGAAGAAGACAATTTCACTTAAACCTAAAACTTTCTCCAAAGAGCATAATTTTGAAGCTCCATCTAAATAACAATTTTAAAATTTCTTCTAATTTTTTTTCATAATTCAGTACTCTAGACTTTTAACAATGTTCAGTACTCTCGATTTTACTCTAGAATTTTGAACCTCCATCTAAATAACAATTTTAAAATTTCTTCTAAATTTTTTTCATAATCACAGAGACCTATTGTGATAGACAGTTTTGTGGCTAAGATCTTTGAGATTGTGTCAGTGGGACATACATCTTATATTGGCAGTAACCTTAAGAAATAGTGATTATGTTGACAAAACTTATGATAGTGACCCTCAAATGTGTTTGATGAGGCAGTAACCTTCAAAACTAGCAAATAAATGGTATGCCCTGACTTGACTTATGCATAGATAGTAACAATTGCCATTTTGTTACATGGATTTTGTGAGTTTATTTATGATGTAAATATACCATACTGTTGTCCATGGTCTGAGACAAAAATCTAACACAATGCCCACACTCTATAGAGTGACCTTCCAACCTCCGAGAACTATGTCTGCAGTCTCCTTTTTCTACTGTCCTCTCTGTAGCCAACTGTGAAGTCTACTCTCACTTTCATACTTTGCAAACGGAGTCTCCTTTTTCTATTGTCCTCTCTGTAGCCAACTGTGAAGTCTACTCTCACTTTCATACTTTGCAAACAGAGTCTCCTTTTTCTACTGTCCTCTCTGCAGCCAACTGTGAGAATGGATTAGATTTTTCATGGTTATTTCTGTGTTCAGTAGATAAAAGGTTTTGGAAAATTTTATTGGATGAATCGGTGATTTGAAGCATGCAAATTATTATTATTACTATCCAATTTTAAGATCACGACTAAGCCAGACACCAAATTGGTGTATGAGACTTCTTTGTTTGTGGGACAAGAGACCCACATCTGCATAGCGATTTGACTGCTAAGTCTACAAAGGCGTACATACTCTGCCCCCCTCTGGTTTTGAACCCGTGACCTCATAGGAGGAAACACATGCTCTTATCCATTAGGCCCACTCAAGTTGTCAAACTAATAGTGTCAGGAAGAAGGATCACAGTTTGTCAAAATGGTCAACAATTAGTCTTCCTGATTTTCTATGAGGACCTCAATTCTCTGATTTATGTGCCAAATTCTTCTATGGATTTGATTGTACACTCATTGCCTACAATGTTGTCATAATTTACTTTGATACAGAATATCTTGGAATGACAGTAGCCCTATGAAATGAAAATTTAATCTACAAAATTGAGGTGTTTTTCATCTTCAGTTTATTTTGAAGTTGGAAAGATTTTGTGTAGCATTCTAACCTCGCTTACAAGTCTTCAAGGTGGACGGTATATACACCTAGTCCTAACTTAATTGCTTCCAGGAATTTAGTTGATACTTCAAAGGAACTTCAAGGTCCATTGCATCACTCTACAGTGGCAGGTCTGCATGAGGCCGCCAGGCTAATAAGGCTCAAGTGTCAACTATAAATGGAAATGGAGGTGGCTTCTTGGGGTTTGGACCAGTTAAGCATACCTTGGAAAGGTGGTTCTATTGATATTTCCAAAGTCGATACGAGAATTCATTTTGATCCTGTAAATTGTTGTTGCAGCCATGTATAATTCAAAGGATGATTTATTTAGTCAGCTACGTTCATATAGTCTTGCTCTCTCCAAGAGTACGTGACAATCAACACATCCTCAGGTCGATAATCAGAGAAAGGTTGCATACTTATGAAGATGCAGTTAAAATTAGTAACAATGCCTTTCAGCTTGGATGATGATTAAGCAGATTACCTTCAATAGTACACATGCCTTTCTTGGATGATGATTAGGCATATTACCTTCAATAATACAATGTGTGTAGGAGCTTTATATCAACAATTAAGGAGAAACAAATATCTTTCACTCAAGTATGTTCTAGGACAAACACGTGCAAGCTTGTAAGGTGTCTATTGCAAATGAGTTTCCACCATTGAAAAGAGTTCTTGGGTATCTGAGTTAGTCTGGAATACTAAAAATTTACAGGATTAAGGACAGGACAAACAATGCATCGAGGTTTTGCAACCTAAATGCAGGATTGAAAATCAAGGAAACAACAGTAACGTTATATGCACTAGTAACTTCGTTGAGGAAAGGCTTAAATTCTAGTTGTGGTTGCTCATTGAATGTGGTGTTACCTTAAGAGTTAACCTCTTGTTGCTAATTGCCTGTTATATGGTGGATTCTCTGTTCCAGAAAGAACAATGACAGGGCTCTTAGGTGTACAATGTGCCATACTCATTTACTAAAGTTTTATCTTGTGAATATCTATTGTTATTAACTGTATATTATATAGGGCATGATAAAGACCTCTGAATTCGGTTAGTGCACCGAGAATTGAGGATGCGCTTAAATAAAGACATCATTGTAGAATATGAATAGTGTGCCTGCAATATGCTAACTGCAAGTATGAATGCATGGAGGATAGGTCATATGTGATAGCAGTTCTTGCAAGATCCGACTATAATTGAATGCACTGAGGACAGTGCACAAATAAGGGGGGAGGATGTAACACCCCCTATTCGACCCTTGTGTGTTGTAATCGCCATGTACATGTGGAGTGAGTTGGTGAGCCTAAAACTAATTGAGGTTGGCTAAAATCATGATGATGTGACCTATGACATTATGAGTGAGGGTAGTGGAGAAATTTGAGTGCAATCGATAATTGAGTGCGGATGAGCGCCAAATTTCAGAACAAGTAGGGCTTAAAACAACAAAAAAATTGGGAAAAGAAAGGCCAAACTTTACAAGGCCATATCTTTTCTCCTGTGAGTCAAAATTCAGTCCGTGAATAGTCAAAAGAAAGTAATTTCGAGCAAAACACAACTATCAAACCATAATTTTGAATTGAGGATGAAATTCTGCTTAAATTCTAGATAGAAGTTATAGATGACCAGAAGGGAAAAATGTGGCTTAATAGGCTGAGCTTGCTGAGATAGTGACTTTTAGCTCAAACATCAAAATTGGATGAGTGAGCAGTCAAAAGAAAGTTGTTTCCAAATAGAATACAACTACCAACCCATAATTTTGCTTGGAGGAAAAAATTCCACTAAATCCATAGAGAAAGCTATAAGAAAACATGAGTGAATTGTGCTTACCAATCTTAACTTCCAGAAGGCATGATTTTTAGCCCAAGTATTGGAATTTGATAAATGGATAGTGAATAGAAAGCTATTGATGGACAAAACACACTAGTGAACCCAAAATTTTAAGCTTGGTAGGAATTTTGAAGAAATATTTTCCTGGAAGCTACAAGGTTTAGAGGCTTAAAGTGACTGTTGATTGAGGGAATATTAGTGAAATTTGGGACAAATCCCTTGAATTCTAATTCTGAGTCATGTCCAAAGGAGACGATACTGATTTTTCCCTGGAGGACATTAACACTATACATCAATAGATCAAAAAACTAAGTCAAAATGAGCTACAAGAAATTTCCAAAGCTTAAAAAAAATGAAAACTTAAAAAACCCATTAAAGTAACAATGCTTTGCCATGAAACAACAGTACTCAGAATCTCTACTCTGCAGAACTTGAATGGCAAGGAATACATTTCCTTTGATTGCAGATTAAAATTTTCCTCTATATTTGAAAGGAACGACAAGTTAAAGTGAAATGCAATTTTGCCAGTATGAATTCCTATGTTCCCAAGAATAATCGAACTGAGATACTTTCGAAGAAGTTGAGAAGTGATAACATAGTCTATTGGGGGTAGTTTGAAGAAATACTCAGACATCTGATTCTTTTCTTTAAAGCGTATGTTAGTTTTACAAGGTGAATCTTATTTTTAAAACCAGGAAACTCTTACTTTTATTCTGTTTCTTTTTACATAGTCCCCTCATTTAAAAATAAGTTTGGATCTTGAACACTATCTTCATAGACTAGTTAAATTTTCTGCATGTTCTTATTTCTCAAACTAGCTCGTAAATATCTCAAATCTTGCAACTATACTTATCAGAGTCATAAGCCTATAACTTGACCGTTCACAAACCTGACTTATTATTGGTACATTATTAAGGTCATTATTTGATTCCTTTTAAGTAAATGCATTTGCCTTGGCCCTGCTCTGAACTCTAGCTTGTTCTTTTGTCATGAAGAAAAAATCAATCCTACTCTGAGACCAAAAATGCTATCTGAGACTGAAAAAAAAGCTAGTTTTCTGCATACTTAACTTTAATGGAGTAAGAAGGGCCACATGTGATGTCAGATGCAAGTGGACAAGTGGGTGAGTTGGAACTGAGTAGAATGATTCAGATATCCCAATAATTAAGGCAAAACATTATAGCAAGGAAAACTCATAACTTAGAAAATTTGAATCTAGGTCTTTCTTTAAAATCTAGATATTTGAATATTTGGATTTTAAAGAAAGGTCCAGATTTTGGATATCATTATGATAGTGCAAATAACACAGTATGCATATTTCATATTTCAAGAGTGCGTGACAGTTGAAATGTTGGTTTTAAGTGGATAGAGCAAAAATTGGGATCTAGATGTTGAGTGGTAGGTAAAACATTATGGATTCTAGGTGGTAGGATATGTTTGGGCCACATGAAATGGATTTTCAAGCCGCTCAAAATGCAAATGACAGAGATTCCTTACATTTGGAGGTAGATTCCTTTAGAAAATATCTTTTAGAAAAGTAAATATCAATGAAATCCTCCTCATGATTTCATCCTGACTTGAAACACCAGTTTGATACTACCATAGAGAAGTTAATAGCTTACATTGAGGAATTCATTTAATATTATACTTTGGAAATTGTTCCTTGCATGGAGAGATTGTCTTATCTTGATACAAGCCTCCTTTTTCTTATTAAAAAATAGAATGTAGTTAATTCTCATAAGTGAACCTGGTTCATAGATGTTTTTTTAAGCTTGATTCTGATTATGGAAATTCGTTGGAAAAATAAGCTATAATTTCTTTGGACATGTTCCTCAGAGAAATATTCAATTACGAAGAAAAGGAAGTAGAGCTTATAAATGAAAAGTAAATGTGATGAATTCAAATAAAACCTCAAAATGAAGAATAAATTAGGGAATTGAAGGACCTTTTATGTAAATTTTATGAGAATTTTAAATAAATGAGAATGGATAACAGAAAAATAAGAACTAATATTGAGCAAACAGAAAGCAAATTGTTGTCAGTTAGAAAAAATCTGATATTTAAGACATCTGATATTTTTGTTTCTTGTATCATGATGATTGTTTTATTTTCCTTTTTAATTCGATCTTTGAGATATCTCTTCTTAATCTAGTTCCTTTACATTTTGTAAATGGCATGTATATGCTGGCAGTGATGGCAGTTATACAATTGTCGTTCATATTCTTCATTTCTCAAAAAGTAAAAAGCATTTGTTTGATGCACTTAGTTTCTTTTTTTCATTCATAACATTAAAAGAACTGAAAAGAAAAACTTGCATTTGCATGTAGGATTGTGTTTTTTTTGCAAAAAAGGAACATTAGGAAATCTGCATTTAGTTTTGTGCTCAATGTTTTCTTTTGTTCATTGATTTTCTTGCTCACAAAATTATTTTCTCTCTTCCCTTTGTAGCTAGGTCTTTCATTGAAAAACTAAAAGTGAAAAGTTTGCTTATCATTCTTATTTTTCATTTAGGAATTTCTACATACATCATCGCGGTACCATTGAAAGGCAAATTGTTAAGCAAGATCAACATAAAACTAATCTCAATTTATCTAAAAATGCATTGGAACCATAACGATAACATTTAGAAGGTCTAGGCTAGAGACATGTTCCGGCGTCGTAAAACATAGCAGCTGTCGTTAACTTGTCTGCGATACATTCCGAGTGTGATATCTCACCCCACGTACGTAAGTATATCATAGCACGTCCCTTGGGGCGGTGTTACAGTACGATAAGTATATAGGTGGTGCTCTCACTGTGCGGTTTCACATTAGACAACGCTATTATGGACTTGGGCCTCCACGTACCTTCGGGTATATTTGGGAGGACAACTTTTAGGTGCTATCCATCCATAGTGAACCGAGTCGTCCGCCTTTAAATTGTGATACACCAAACACAGCATTCGGGGAGATTGCCTGCCCGTACTTCTTGGCTTGCCAGGAGGTATTCTGCAGTTCACAGTTTACTGGTAAACCCTTTTGCCTAGCATTACCCTCTTTTTGTTTATTTATTTTTTGTTAAAATTAATTAGAAATCGTGGAAGAACATAATCCTACTCCCCTTCGTTCGCGTAGATTAGCTTTAAAACCACCTTTACCACTAGAAGTTACTTCTAGTAGGCGAAGGCGATCAAAATCTGCCGAACAGTGATGTTGATGTTGTGGATGATATTACTTGATGCTTCATGATGGGTGTTCTTTCTCACTTTCACGTAATATTGTTACAGCCTCTGCTTGATGATTTTGTTGCTATGGTCATGTCAGGCATTAATTAATTGTCTTCAATGTTCAATGTGTGAAGAGTGCAAATGTTCCCTTGATGCAGTTTAAATTCAGGCACAATACACTACTGTTATGCACCATGTTCCCTGGCTCCTACATATTGGAATATGCCCAAAATGATTTTGGAGAGTGATATCCATTCATGGAAGGATATTTGCACTCGTCTTTCATGGAAGTTTATTTGCACTTGTCTTTCATTCTCTCATGAACCAAGTGAAATTTCTTGGGGAATTTCTAATCAACAAGTGTTAGGAGTTTGTGTCAGATTTGGGTAGACTCGTAGAATGATTAGCTTGTGGCTGCTATAAACTCTTTTTGTCAACCCATGGATGCATGGGTTAAATTTTCACTTGATTTGCAGTTTCCAATGATTTGACACTAAGAATCATTGGCTGACTGTGGTGATTCCTTGAATTCTTTTCTTCTTTTTTTCCCCTTTCCCTTAGATGGTCATTCATGGGAGGGGAAGTTCCAGTGAATGTATGATTTGTGGTGTGCATTTCTCTATTGGTTAACTCTTTGGTAACATCCCATGACTGTTATTTCAATGGAACTTGGTTAAATAACAAACACTAAGTGCTAATTAGGAGTTTTAAATGTTTGATACAATAACTAATTTTGCTTTATAGGATCCCAAATGTGCTTTTTTGGGCCTGAAACTTTACATGGCACCCGTGTGTTTACAAATCATGGAAAACATTTGAGTCTTTTTAGGTTATTTCATGGCCATACTGGACGTGTTTCACTATGGAAAGGAAATTATGGTCAATAGGAGGACAATGTCTTAAGGTATTTCTTTCCATTGATAAGTAAAAGAATCACTAGTAACTGACTAGTTTCCTTCCTCACTTTTATCATGGAAAATGATAGAGGATATGTTTCAAATTCTTATAACCAATTATTTACAACTTAAGGGAGAGGTGTTTTGGAAAAGATGATTAAAGTTATTGTAATATTTTGTTGTTTTGTTTAAAGCTTTCAAGTGTTCATTAGGTGATTTGGAGATATGATTTAATTTAGTGGAAATTTTTTTATATTTTATATTTGAATGATGTTCTTTGTTTTATAGATGATGACTCATGATGTTATTGTTTTGTGTATAATGATTTATTTTTGCTTTTGGGCTTGGGCCTTGGCACAACATTTTAATAAAAAATTGAATAATGGTTTTTTTGAACATTACACTTATTTTACTTTGAAAGCTACTTACATCTAGTAATTCTCAACTCTTGGAAACTATTGATGCAGGTTTCTAGATCGATTTGAAATTTTACTTTTGGAATATTCAGTGAGATGTCAAAATCTAATCCTGGGAAGAAAATATCAAGGAAAATTGATGTATTATCATACTTTAAAAAGTCTCAATCCAAGAATACACATTCTCTTCATGCTTCAAGCTCCTTTGAAAAATATATTACTGAGAGAGATGTTAACTCTTGTGAAAATGCATCTGATATCCATATGATGGATGAAATAATAGGTTCCTCAAGTGATCAGGGTGAGATAAATGTAGTTTCAACAGAAATTAATGATGAAAATTTTAAAGATATTTCCTTGGAAGGTGACACAAACCATTCACAGAAAAGGAAAAAAGGCCAGTGGACCACAGGGAGAAAATTCCAAGATGATTGGCTCTCAAGTTTTCCATTTATTGAAGAAATACCTTCTACAAATGAGGATTTATGAGAAGTTAAATGTCTTGCATGTAGTTGGAAAAGTTGCAAGGCAGTGAAATTTCAGATGAAGCTAGATACAATACAAAAGCATGCAGGAAAGGTTTATGAAAAGAAAATTGTAGATGGTAAAGAGAAATCTATTGTCAGATGGAAATCTTTGGAGGAATGCCGACATAGCCAATGTGTGGAAGAATACAAAAAATATTTAATAAATAAGAAGAAACTTGAGGCAAGTGGAGGAACCATCATATCTCAATTTGAAAAGATGATGGAAAGAAGTTTGTTATCCAAGAGGATACAATTGAGAACTGTATTTCACATCTTATGTAAAGGTCGTCCTATGACAGATTATCCATATCAGATGAAATTTCTATCTTTTCTTCACGTGCCAAAATTTCCATCTTCTCATTGGTCCATAACTAGTGGTTGGGAATGGGCAAGATATCTAGCTCAAGTAGAAATTGATGATTTGAAACAGGAGATTGCAAATGCTAGGTTTTTGGCATTGTCTTTGGATGAGGTTACAGCTATTGATAATACTTCATGGATTTGCATGAGAATTTATATGGTTAATGACCATATTAGGCATTCCTATCTACTTGGGATTAAAAAGATGAGAGAGACTTCTACAGCTGAAAATATTTATGAACTTGTTCTTAATACTTTGAAGGAAAGTGGTATGGATCATTTAATGATTGCAAAAAAGTTGGTATGTGTTGGAGCAGATGGAGCATCGGTAATGCAAGGACAAAGGAATGGTCTTTGTGTTCGACTACAACTATCAGCTTCACCATATATGATTAATATTCATTGTATGGCTCATAGGATGAATCTTGCATTTAAAATAGTAAGCAAGTTTCCATTAGTTTCAAAAGTTGAAGATCTTGTACGTGAGACTCATGCATACTTTTCTCGTAGTCCCAAACGATATTTAGAGTTTCAACAATTTGCAGATGGTGTTACGGATGCAAAAAAACTACTGAAATATGTTGATACAAGATGGATCTCATTAAATGGACCATCTCAAAGACTATTTAGTGAGTTCAAATCTTTGGTAGGGTTGATGTATGAAAATCGCTACAATGTAGACAAAGCTCAAGATCTTCTTTTTCGACTAACTGATATAGAAACATTATTGACATTGGCTGGAATTCTTCCCATGCTACATGAAATGAATGTCCTCGTGAAAATGTCTCAGAATCGCACAATGTATATTGCCGAATACATAAATGCGAGAAAGTCAACATGCCTTGCATTGGATAATTTGTATATGATGCCGGACTCTTTTACTGGTCCAGAGTTTACAAGTTGGACTAAGATCATCGATATAGAAAATACTGAAAATTTTTTGACGTATGATGAAAAAGGGATACTATGTATCACAGTGCATGGGTATACGGTACCCTTTCATTATATTAGTAAGACAGGACGAATCACCAAAGATTGCCCTGTGTCAAGAGACCAATTTGATAATATTGTTATCTCAGTGAGACAAAATTTGATAGAAATTGCAAGATCACTATCATCAGAGATAAGAGAACGATTTCCTCGAGATGAATTGTTGGAGGCCATGTGTGTGGTATACCCTCAATATTGGAACAATTGTCAATGTTCAAGAAATTTAAAAGCCGATTTTCAAAAGAGATTAAAATGTTTAGTAGACCACTTTTGCAAGAAAGTCTCGATACATGGAGAACAGATTGAAGGTATTTTAGATTCATCAAAATTGTATCAACAAGGTGGAAGCTTTGCTGAAACAATGTGGAAGCAATATCCTTTTTTGGAGAATCCTAATGAAAACGGTGCTATAACAAGATTATGGAATACTTTAAGTGCTAGCCAATACCTGCAAGAAAACATATCGGAATATTTTAAATTAGCAGATTTGTGTCAAACCATGATTTTGGGATCAGTGGAGGATGAGAGAATGTTTAGTGCACTATCATTTTTGAAGTCAAAGTTGAGGAACAAGCTTGATAAACATGTGGATACATGTTTAAGATTATATGTAACAAAGTATGACGTTGACAATTTTCCATATGAAAGAGCACTAGCGATTTGGCGATCAGATTGTGATAGAAGGGGAGAAAACAATATAACAAATTTATCTAATGAACTTGATACAGAACATAATGTTTTGGAGGCTCATAATGATAGTACATCTGGAGAAGATCATGTTCACAATGTAGAAAATGATGACCAAGATGACAATTGGGAAATTGAAATACCCTAGGACTCTTATTTTGGTATACATGTTCCGTTGATCATGCAAGATTACTACATGTCAAATTCAGGTAAAAATGGGTTCTCTATTTTGTATTTTTCATTGTAACATTGCAGCTACATTTCTTTCATGTGTGTTATTTTAAGATTGATGTTTCATATTTAATCCTTACATTGTTTGCTTCTTATTTGTGACAGGAAATGAAGCTGGATTTGATGATTTTGGGACCTATTTTCACATAGATAACGTTTGACTAGTATTAAATGATAAATAACTAATATAACAAGACTAATGCAAAGCATCAATGGGCTCATTCAAGTACATGAAACTACCTTGATGTCTAGATTTGACATCTTAGAAAATTTTAATGGTATATATGTTGCTTGTGTTTGGGGAATTTTGTTGAGTTTCGAGTTTTATAATTTCTTGGAAAGAAAATGTGTGATTTTATATTGGTATTGGAAACGAAGCTAGTTTTGATCTTTGATTGGAAATGAAATCAGATTTGATGAAGTTGGGACCTATTTCTTTTCACATAGATAGTGTCATAGTATTAAATGATAAAGAAGTAATTTAAGAAGTCTAACGCTAAGCAACAATGGGATTATTCAAGTACATGAAATTGTGTTAATGTCTAGCCTTGATATCTTTGAAAATTTTAGTGGTTTGTTTGTTGCTTGTTTAGAGGATTTTGTTGAGTTTGAAATTAGTCTCTTGAATGCTTATGGTTATCATATCATGCATATATCGATAGATCGATAGATCCAGTTCTATTATTATAATCATTATTGTTTTCTTTATATATTTGGTGGTTTGAGGAAAGATATTTTATTTCCTTTCACATTGTGGCATGATTTTGACATCTTCACCTTTTAGAATATAGTAAAATATTTTTCTTATTATAGATTTTTCTTATTATAGATTTTTCTTGGAAAAGAATTATTGAGAGTTAGGTGCAAATGCACAATGTTGTGTAGCATTAGTGTGATAAATATGGGATAGTGCAAAGCATAGTTTTGAAGATTAGTCTAAGTTGACTCGTACCTAATCAACTCAGTCAAGTTGATTGTTGGTTGAACGGCTAATTGTTGGTTCAATGGACAGAAGGTCTTGCAGGCACAAATACCAAGGGGAAAAATGGAGCCCATCATGGGGTACTCTTTGTAATTCTCCACCACTGCTACCTTTCCTCAAACTCCTCTCCAACCTCAATATCAGTGCTAGTAGTAGCATGACAAACAACACTACGCTTAGCAGAACTAGAAGAACGTGTTTTCCAAACTACACGAGAACTACTTTCCTCACGAGTCACCATGTGCCATGCTTGGTCTTGGTGGTTCTCTTCCTTCTACTCCTGGTTCAATTACCATATCTTCATTGGAACCAACACTCTGAACTCCACTAGACAACGATTCACCATTTTGTAGTAGTGATTCGCCATTTGTACTGGTGATTCGCCATGATTTTACGGGATAATATAATCTCGTGAGAGATTCGCCAAAAAATTATATATACATATTATATTATTAATAAAATCGCCTTCCATTTTTCCTATGTATCATGGGGATTCGCCTATTTTTTATATATATAAATTTAGGGGGGTTCTTAAAATTATCCCTGACTATAGGTGACTTTGGTTTTTCATGGTTTAACTTGTTTTCATTATGATTGACCGTGGTTTAACTATGGTAGACCATAGTTTGATTATGGTTAACAAATTTTTGACTATAGTTGACCATGGTTTAACTATAGTTGAGCTAGTTATCCATGGTTGACCATGATTGACTATGGTTGAACATTGTTGACCATCGTTTCACTATGGTTGACTATGGTTTCATTATGTCTGACCTGTAGTTTGTCTATGCATGAGTAGGGTTTAATTATGGTTTGACTTAGGTTGACCATTGTTTGACTATAATTGACCATGGTTTAATTATAGTTAATGATTGTTGGGCCTCATATATGCCCATGTTTTCATCATGAAACATCACTGTTTATACCCTAAAACCCTATATTTCTAGCCCGTGCTATACCCTAATTCTGTCACTTTTGGCCAAATACTCTCTATGGTTGATTATCATCAATTTCTTCACTTCTATATGATTAAAGATGATTTTTTTTCATGTTTTACTAATGAAGGTTTTTGTTGAAGTACATTTATTAGAGGATTCCATCGCTGAAATCCCTCACAAGCCAGTTAAATATGGGAATGCCTAATTTGGGGCTTTGGCACTTTCGGCACGCTTCCGGAGAATCAGGGAGAGGTTATTATCAAAAATTATATTATTATACCTCTCCATAAGTTGGATTCAACCCAGCTAATTCATATGGGTATCTAGAAGGAAATTACCCAATTTTGCCAAATTTGTAAAAAATTCTAAACTGCCAAATTGCGCCTCAATTTCTGTGCAGATGAAGGTGAAGGAAGAAATTTGGTCACATGCGTTTTGATCCCAATATAGCCAATTTACTAAACTGATAACAATTTTGCAAAATATCTTACGGTTTTGGATATATTCAGGGGGGACTAAAGCCAATTTATGTAAAATTCGGAATTTTCCAGATTTCTCAAAATCCCCCAAACAACCTTGTTATGGTCAAATATCAATTCATTTATTCCATATTTGTCCTTCATATGTCCTAAATATCATTAGCTATCAACCTAAGGACTAATTCAGGATGTTGAGGCTACTTTTTGTACCTTCTTTGCCCTTTTTGGCCTAATTTTGACACCTATAAACCCTCTTTTCCTCTCCTTAGTCCCTAAAATGGCCAAGACCTTCATCAACCATGGTTAAAGGTAAAATAAATATACGTAGAAGTTGTTTTCACTATTATATAGCTAGTATTAGGCATTTTTAGTGATATGCTATTTGTCAACTTACCACTATGGACAGAGGATTTGTTGATTAGCTCTGTTGGCTTGGAGGAAGTTATGTCTGTTCAGACATCCTACAATGGATATGCCAACATAGGAAGCTCGAGCTCAAGCCCCAACTCAACAAATTCAACGTCCTTGTAGCACTCTGACATAGTCAAAAGTGGTGAAGGGCCAGTGGGCCACTCTAAGCATAGTGGAGTTCGATTGATTCAAATTAGATCTTGTTTTTTTCATTATAGTTGCAGTTAGTTGTAATAGAAACTGATAGTGTAATTTAGACAAGGTAATGCCAATTTCATGGATTCCAGATCTATGGTCTCCAACGCCTTGCTATGTCATGAAACTGTTACTAAATTTGCAATGTAAGCACGCCTATAAAGGTAGAGACTCGCCTTTTGATGGAGGAGGTTAATATACATCTTTTCACTGTCCATTTACGTTGTGCTCTGGTGTTCTAAATCAGAAATCGATTTGAAATGTTGGTGTGTTCTTGATTGCTTGAAGATTGTCGTGGGTGTGATGATTTTCTGAAGCAGATTGCTGTAGGTGTGAATTAATTTGTAATTAGTGCTTTCCCAGGTGTGGCAAGGGCTCACCACAGCCGGTTCAGTCCAGTAGAGTAGTTAGAGGTAATTCATAGGCACTGTGTGGTTAAATTCTTGATTGCAGCATTAATTATTTTTGCAGATCGATTTGTTTTGGTTTGATTTACATTGCCAGAGTTTCAAAGATTTGAATTGCAGAGTAATTGGTTAAGAAAAACGATTTATGTTTGGCATAGTCCACCTTTGCTGAAGCTTCGAGGATTTAGTGATTCCAATTACAAAGTTAAGTAGTTGCGAAAATTGATTTATGTCGCTGGATTTACATTTGCTGAAACGTCCAGGATTTGGGTGATTTAAATTGCAGAGCTAATTAGTTGTGACAGTCGATGTATGCTTGATTTACATTGCCGGAATCCCCAAGATCCCATTGATATGAATGTAGGAATGCAGAGTAAATTGAATTATGATTTGGTTTTGACTTAATGTACTTTTGCTAGAATTCCCAAATATCGTTGTTTCAAATTCTTGATTGCAGAAGTTAATTATTCCTCGAAATCGACTTGTGTCGTGGCTTTAATTCCTGTTGCTATAATCTAAAATAATTGCTGCTTAGATGCTCGAGTGCCGAGTTGTTTGATTTTGGAAATCGATGTCAGCATTGGGTTTACGTTGCCATAGCAGAGTAAGTTTATATCCCCAGGATCAGATTGGAATTTCCTCTTAAAAACCCTATGATTATAGCTGAAGGTGTGTTTGATTTCTCCCATAGAGACTGCGTTCCATTTGTTAGCACATGTGCATCGTTCTGACATGAGAATGGCCTAGAAATAGAGTTGAGTAAACAATCTTTCCTCTCCCTAAACAAACAAATTGCTGACTGTATTTCTGCATGGATGAACAAAGCTTGATTGTATACATTTGATTCAATCCTTTGATGAGAACATTTCGCTGAAATATGTATTGCTAAACCAATTCCAGTAGCAGAGCACAGCTCAGATTGCAATTAAGATTCAATGGTTCACTGTTCTGTGTGTTGAATGACCCTATGCATTAAGTAATCTGCAACCCATTTATGTGTGCATAGATTGAAGACCATAGTTCAATTGTTGTAATAGATAGATGTCATTATTAAGTGAACAATTTTGCTTGAATCAGATGCAATTGGGTTGAAGAGGTAGAATTTTGTTTACCTTAGAGTTTGGCTTATCATAAAATAGGAGTGTGAAGATTCATTGCAGAGTGATAGCTGTAGGTCCTTTTTAGGTCTTAGTTGGCAAGTCATGAAGAGATAATGTGTTGATTAGGTGGAAGGAAATGGATGATGCATAGAGTAGTTTTGAGCAGATATTTTTCTCCATTCCTTTGGCATGTTTAAATTAGTGTTTGTAGTTTGCCTTGTTTGCATGAGATTAGGGTTTGCAGTTGAATTAGTGAGATCCCCTAGTGAAAGTGTGTATTCCTTGAAAACAGAGTTTTAACTAGCTTGGACTGATGTTTGAATTAGTGTGTTAGTTGGATTCCAATCCACAAGAGTGACAGAAGAATTGAACCCTTGCAACCTGATTCAAAAGCAATTATTCATTGAAAATTGAAACCTTTTTGCAAATTCCAGAGAGTTATTATATAATTACCCATGATAATGTCAACTGTGAAATTCAAGAGTTAAATTCATCTTTGTCGTTGTTTTATATCTTGATGCTGCATGTGTTGATTAAATTCATGACATTGTCCTGTTGCTGAATGTTCATTGTAATAGAAGCCTAAGTAACCCTGCCCAAGCATAATTGGAAATTTGTAATTCAAAGATAATTCCCAGAGAACAATTGTGCATTCCGATAGCTTGAGTCTGATTCAATTTGGTTTGCAAGGTAGAATTGTGAAATTAAAACTGCCAGAAGTAAGTGATACATATACAAATAGGTTGACTAGGTATGAAGGATTGAAGGTTGTCATGACTGAATTCTGTGTGTGAAAATTGATATTCAAACCCGTATGATAGTGCACTTTTCCGCTTAACCCTAGCATAGTGAAATTGGCATAGAGTGTTGTTATTAGAAATAATTCAAGATACCATTTGTAATTACAAGTTTGCTGCGTGAGTGTGAGATCATTTATAGGTTCAACCAGGTTAGATAATTCCTTTCAAGTGTGATCTCTGAGAGCAGGATAAGGGTTTTTGAGATTTCTCTTCAAGAAGTGAGTTATTGTTGCTATTGATTGGTAATGGTTTTGATTTCAGAATTAATGCTTAGATAGATAGAATGAGGATTTCCAACTAGAATTGCTGATTATTCCTATGAATTGATTTATTTTCAAGTTGTGTGTTTATAGATGTTTTTGTGTGTCTCAATTCTTAAATCAAATATCATAAGGGATCATATAAACTTTGACCTACAAACTGAATCAAAAAGTGCAGTGCAACTCGTGTTTACAAGCCCAGATTGACAAATTAAATATTAAGGGCTTTAATTCACCAATTAAAACTCTCAACAATGATCATTGACCATGATTGACAATGGTTGAACATGGTTTCACTATGGGCTAGTATGGTTTCAATATGGTTGACCATGGTTTCACTATTTTTAACCATGGTTGCCTATGTTTTGCTATAGTTGTCCATGGTTTTAATATTTGTTGACTGTGGTTGACCATGGTTTGTCTATGGATACCATTTTGATGATGGTTGACAATGGTGTACAATGGTTTGACTAGTTGGTTGTGGTTGACCATTGTTTAACTATGTGTTACACAAAAATTTGTCACCGTCCCTGCAATCCCCTGTCTCGCACATTGGAGGGCTCATTCCATGGCCTGTGAGCAGTGACATAACCTGAAAACACTTTCATGGCATTCCCCTAGACATGGAATTTCATTCCCCTGAAGACATCTCCTTGTGAAAAACCCTAAAAATAGCCTTTTCATCCTTGGTGCGACTAGCCAGTGTTATACCCGCGCCAATGGGGGAAATTCTTCAAAGAGGGTGCGCCAATTGGTGCTCTGTCTCAGAGTCGCACTCGCGCCAGGCTTAATAAAGGGTGTTTTTTTAAAATAAATGGCGGAAGATTGACTCCAACCAATTCCTGAACTGGACTCTAAATTGAGTTGGGACGTTTGGCTTGGGACGTTTGGTTCCTGATTTCCATGTAGAGAAGTTAAAGATGCCACCTCTCAGTGGAGCTCCGAGGATAGGGCCAATCCCATGATTCCAGTGGATCCTAAATTCCTCTTCCACCATCTATGTTTTCTTGCAAGCGGTCTCCAAGAGCCTTCATAGCCTAAAGAATGTTGCAATAGCCCTCATAGAGCCAAATCTATAGCAAGGAGATTGACGATCGAAGAGAGAGGCTTTCCCCATCCTTGACAAGCTTTACCGAGACGTATTCCGCTGACGACCCGTCGAAGGAGAATTCAGTGTCAGAGCCAGATTGTATTTTCCTTTGCATGAATTAATGATAAGCGACTACTGGTTATGGTTCCACTCGTTTTGTTCATTATGATCATGAGTTGTGTCCTCTCTGAATGACGCATAATTGTTTATATTGGATTTTACGCTTGTGTTTGTTGTGTTTCTTGCATGTGTAGGTGTTCGATCGCGACGAGCGTGAGGATTGTGATCTGCCGGAGCAAAGGAACGGGAGCGCTACCTTATCTACAAACAACAACGTTGGATTTGAGGTAAGCCTTCTTCGCAAGTTGGTTTATTGCAATTAGGGACCTGCACCATAGCGTGTTACGATTGTTGCTAGACCCGTTCTGGGCTAGTAGGGATCGCCTCTGTCTGCAGAGGGGATTTACCTCTACAAAAAATCATCGCTGCATCCGATCCTCATCCCTCTAAACATGCTCCCTCGAGCATGGGTTTAGATATATACTCTCAATCCCCCTGGCTCGGTGAGGCTGACTCACCTGATCCTCTAAAAGAGACTTTTCCTTCTGACGAAGCCATTGTTGAAACAATGTCTCTTGAGGAGCTACCTTGGAGCGATGGACATCATCGTTCCTCCTTCATGCCCAGCCTGGGAGAAATGTCAGATTGTCTAGAGTGTTTTTCATCCCAGGTTCCTACTCCGCCTCTCCAAACGCCCATATTGACACATGAGGTCCTTTCGGAAGGAAACCTAAGCAACATTACTCAAACCATTCCGATCAACATCTCCATCAAACCGGGGATAGTTGAGAATATACATGTGGGAGTGACTTGTTCTCCTGATGAGATACGAGTTTATACTGATCTTTTCCATGAATTCAGAGATGTGTTCACTTGGTCCTATGAGGAGATGCCTGGGATTGATCCCAGCAAAGTGGTGCACAAAAATCCTACCTACCCCGGTGCGAAACCCGTGCGCCAACGCCTACGCCCGGTGCATCCTCGCAAAGCCGCTGCCATTAAAGCAGAAGTTGAAAAACTTATGAACGCGGGCTTCATTTACCCAATTCCCCTCACAGAATGGGTCTCAAACATCGTCCCTATAGATAAGAAATAGGGCACTATAAGAGTCTGTGTTGATTACCGTGATATTAATCGAGCCTGTCCTAAGGACAATTATCCCACCCCCTTCATAGATCAAATCATCGGCGAATGTGCTGGGAGTGAGATTTATTCCTTGATGGACGGCTTTTTCGGGTATAATCAGATAAATATTTTACCTACAGATCAACACAAGACTGCATTCATTTGTTCGTGGGGTACTTTTTCTTATAAAAATCTCCCGTTCGGCTTGAAGAATGTTGGAGCTACTTTCCAGTGTGCTATGTCTTATGAATTCCATGACATACGCCATATCGTTCAGCCTTATTTGGACGATCTGCCAGCTCACTTAGCTCGGCGAGAGGACCATCTCGAACACCTCCGCCAGATTTTCCTTCGTTGTCGACGCTATAATATCCGGCTCAACCCTCATAAATGCGTCTTTTGCGTGGATTCTAGCCGTCTTTTGGGATTCATAGTCTCCAAGGACGGGATTCACCTCGACCCTCTAAAAGTTGAGGCTATTTTCAATCTCCCATCACCCTCCTCGTTATATCAATTGCAGAGTCTGCAGGGAAAAGCTAATTTCCTTCGACGCTTCATCTCGAACTACGCGAAAGTTGCCAAAGGTTTCAGGCGTCTTTTAAAGCAGAACGTTCCCTTTCGTTGGGATGAGATTGCTCAATGATCCTTCGAGAAGCTAAAGACGTTACTTGTTAATGCTCTGTTGCTTCGTCCTCCAAACTATCACTGTGATTTCACTCTATATTTGGCCGCCGCGTTTAGCACCATAGCTATGGTTCTGGTGCAGGATGACGATGATGGAAATGAACACGTTGTTTATTACCTATCACAGAATCTTCTTGACATAAAAACATGTTACGCTCACGTTGAGAAGCTGGCATTAGCCGCAGTGCAAGCTGTGCAACGTTTTCGCCACTACATCCTGTTGCGTACAACAACCGTGGTTTCGGATTGCAACCCCATGACATATATTCTATCTCGAAAATTACTGGGGGGGAAATACTCCAAATGGATCGTTATCCTTCAAGAGTTTGACTTAGAGTTTACCACTGCTAAGTCGACCAAATCACTGGTTTTTGCGGATCTCATTTGCTCCCTCCAGACAGACTCCACCCCATCTCATTCCAAGGATCATATCCCGGACGAAACACTCTTCCTTATCAACACTCGCGACCCATGGTACGGTGACATCATAGTGTATCTTCAAACATCAACGTTCCAGTCTGAGTTGACCAAAGATGCTTGACGTCGGATTCGGCATCAGTCTCAACCCTACCGCATTGTTGGAGATACGTTATACCGGGTTGGAGTAGATTCGGTGCTCCGCTGGTGCTTAACCCTAGAAGAGGCTGAAAGAGTCTTGAATGACTGTCACAGTGGCACCTGTGGCGGTCACATGTCTGGATATGCCACTGCCCAGAAGATTCTGTGTGCAGGTTACTTCTGGCCGTCGATATTCAAAGACTGTATTGTCGCAGTCTGCAAATGTCATGCGTGCCAGGTTTTTCAGCACAAGATGCGGGCGCCACCCCTCCCTCTTCACCTTGTCATTACCGTCGTCCATTTTGTAAAATGGGGCGTTAATTTTATGACGTGTAACCCTCATTCGGCCAGGGGGCATGCATATATAATTGTAGATGTCGACTACTTTACTAAGTGGGCCAAAGCGATGCCTACATTAGCCGCCGACGGTAAGATAGCTGCCCAGTTTATTTTCAACCACATTATCGCACGTTTCGGGGTCCCTCAGGCCATTGTAACAGATCATGGCACTCACTTTCGAGATTATATGATGGCCGAGCTGACATCAAGATTGGGCTTACGGCATGATAGCTCAACGCCATATTACCCCCAGGAAAATGACTAGGTTGAGGCTGTGAACAAAGTTTTGGTCACAATGCTTCAACGAATAGTTGGGATTCATAAGTCTAATTGGCACCTCCAATTGTTCTCAGCTCTATGGGCCTACCGGACGTCAGCAAAGAGTGCAACTGGATTCACACCATTCCAATTGGTGTATGGTCTGGAAGCAAATCTTCCGGTTGAGTGCGAAATTCCTTCCTTAAAGTTGGCTATGGAACTTTTGCTCGATACTTCTCCTGAAGAAGAGTGTATCTTGTATTTGGAACAGCTGGATGAAACCCGCCGCTTGGCTACTTTAGTCATTGAGGCACAAAAGAAGCGGGTCAAAGCTCACTTTGATCAATCAGTCTCTCCACGTTCCTTTGTCGAAGGGGACCTTGTCCTCCTATACGACCAAGCACACGACAAACTTGGAGCAGGATAGTTCCAAACCATGTGGCATGGGCCCTACATAGTAAAACGAGTATTGAAAAATGGGGCTTATGAGCTCATTGATTACGAAGGAGTTCTGTTGGCGCAGCCTAGAAATGGGTTGTACCTTAAAAAATACTACGCTTGAAGTTTTCTTTTGGTGTGGTGTGTGTACATAGGTGTGCATATTCATTTGTGTGCATGTGTGGTGTGGTGTGTGATGTAAGCATCTTTCTGCTGATTGGGTCTTCCTGATTGTGCAGATGTCTATTACTCCGTTTGTGGGTTTCGCGGATGGTGCCTCCCGCAGTACCAGGAATCTGTCCTCAGCAGCCTGGGTAATCTACGATCCTGCTGGTGAGTTGGTTAACCTGCAAGGTGTGTGTCTGGGTCTTGCTACAAATAATATCGTAGAATATAGTGCCGTATTGGAATTATTAACCGAGGTTGTGGACCTCGAAATTCATGAATTACTTGTGTATCTAGACTCACAGCTTGTAGTATTACAGCTTAATGGTCACTATTCAGTTAGAAACCCATCCATTTTACGTCTGTATCTGCGTATTCGTTTACTAGAAAGGAATTTTGATTATATCACATATCAACATATACCCAGGCATATGAATACATTAACAGATGCAGTAGCTAATTTGGTTTTAGATAGAAATTTGCACAATTTATAAACAAAAACATCATCACATGTAAAGAGATCCATCCAGAAATAGGTATATATATATGTGTGTGTCGAAATTTTTACATAGTGTGCATCACATGAAATCAAAAAATATACATGTTCGTCTTAATACAGCCGGAGACAACATGTCTCTCAAAAAATATGTAGGAAAAGCCCTAGATATCTAATCTGCATGGTGCTCGTGGTAACAAGCCACTACACGCACTAAGCGTCTCAGTAGTCGGTGGAGGCGACTAGGCACCCCCACAGTGTGTCACTGGTATGCTAGCGGAACATCTGCTAGCCGTGCATAGTCCAGGATCCCCTGGGTGATGCCCTCCAAGTTCTGGATCAGTTTTCCGCCTTCGCCACCCTCAGCCTGAGGGTCATGTACGGCATGGGTTCTCCGTGCAATGGGCGACATGCCCGCGGGCCTCTCTGGGCCGACATCTGCATACACATAAAACTGTCATTAGAACGGACATGTATTACCAAAAAAAATCATAAATACGAAAAATAAAAAAGAGTATCATACCCAAATCCTCATCCCAATCCTCCCCCTCCGGGCATGGAAGATCAGGATCTCCGGTGAAATCGGTCCCAGCATAGGGCCAATCCTCGACCACGATCAAATGTCGCCATAACCACCCAAAGAAATCCGGCCTACAGGAAATCTATTGGCCCCCTCCTGATCTGGGCATAAGTGCTACCCAACGAGCCATCCTCGGCTCTCTCAGTATCGACTCGGCAACTATGGCCCCTTGGCCCTGGAAAATGGGTAGTCGTTTCAGGATGAACGACACCAAAATGGAACCGTAGCCAAACTGCTTTAGTTTGACTTGCTTGCATCTTGTTAGCTGCCTCTTAGTATTACTCGTCACTGCAGTCGCCCAATCGAACAATGTGGGGTTCATACACTCGGAGGCTAGTATGAGTTGGGCTTTGGTCACCTCATGTGGAGCTTGTGATCCCATAGCTCGTGTAATGGTGTGTAGCACTACTATGAGTGCTAGATCATGGACAGTGTGGATGTCCACCTTCCTGCTTCTCGATCCGGTTCGTGCCCCCGGGCACACCCTCGCCATTACTTACTCCATATTTTCTCCGAAAGGTCTGCTGCCCGTCAGAATGGGTACTGGGCCTCTCCGCGACAGCCCGGTGATGAAATATACGTCGGAAACCTCAAGTTCCAACACTTGGTCCTGAAGTTTAAATACTTCCTCATTTTATTCCCATATGCTGACCAAGTAATGTAGCAGCTCAGGTTGAGCTCGTAAACATGGAGTAAGGAAGAATTTTTTGAGTCCACAGTTCTTAAGTGCATTCATACAAGCTTCTTTTTCAATAGCCATTTCATCTTGCTCCCCATGTTCCCTCTCCTTCCATTCAATAACCATTGTGCTTGGTTACCTGCATCAACATGATCAAAAAACCCTTGTTAGATCTTTGTCATGCTTGAAAATCTAGATGGATGCCTCACTGGTTGGAAATCTAAGGCAGAAAATTATGTTGCGCCATTGGCATGACGCCTTTGTGAGAAAAAGTCCATTGGCGCGGGTCCGTGCCCGATACCCGCGCCAATGGCGGAGCCCTAAAATTTTTAAAAGTCTCCTCCAGAGATTGACTGTATAATGGAAACAATAAAAAATGGATTAAAATGGAGCTTAAGGGAACGCCTTTTACCTGGAACAAACGAGGAGCTGAATGATGTCCCAGATCAGTCGCAATCACCGCCGCAAGTTTGCACACAAACAGACCACTGTTGCTCTCCAAGTAAGGTAAAAAGTAAAAGTAAATTTGTTTTACCATTTGAAGCCTATTTATAACTTTTTAGGTCAAAAATTAGGTTTTAAATGTCATTTTTCTCAGTATTTTAATATATTTTATCGAAAATGGATTTTACACTTGCTTTTATGTGTAGCGACAGGTTTTTTACGCGACTTGGGCAGTGATACGAGTTGTATTTTATACTTTTTTGGACTCGGTAAAAACACGAAAAAGTCATTTTGGAGTCATCTTTTAGCTCTTTTCTGACTCTCTAAACATGAAAAGATTGCCGAGTCCCTTGTCATTTTAGATCTCGTTAAAGTGGACACGAAACGAAATCTACCCAGTATACGTTTACCCCTTTTTCGGGTTGGGATAGATTACTTACGAAAAAGCAATACCCTAGCCTATCGTGACTAGGAGGTTTTCTCAGATATTGTTTTCTACCTTTTCAGGTCTGAGGAACTATTTACGAAAAGGGACCGTTGGAGTTTACTTTTCTGCTGTCTTTTCAAACTCTCTAAACATGGAAAGACGTCGAGTTCTTCCTTTGTCAGACTCGTTAAACCCTGATGACATCGGATCCAATCGTAATGATGATATTCGAGTTTCTCCTTCCTAGGGCTCGTTAAATGTACTAGGATGGATTCGCTCGAAGGAAGGACTTATATGACAAGCATATGCTATCCCCTTCAAGCTTTTTTTCTAAAATAATTGGGGTACTCGCCAGAAATGGTGGGGAAAAATGGAACCAACATCATTGTCGTGTCGGCAGTATGTCGCTCTTGAACATGGCACTTGTCTGCATTCGTGTCGGGTTGGGGACATCTCATCTCGTTTTTCACTTGCCTCCATGGGTTTGGGTGATCCCTTTTGGCCTCTCATCTACTATTTACCTCGTCACCATGACCTCTGATCTTTTGATGTCAAATACTGCCAAATCCACTATCGTGCTGCCCATATGTTCAAGAGAAGTTGACCTCTGCAAATTTTAACCTCCCTCTGATTCTCGCCTGATCCTAATTCACAAAGACATTATGTTCCTCTGTCTAGTGTCGATGATGTGGGAAACACTATGGCCCACCTTCGATCAAGGTCACTTCCTATTGACTTTAGCTCATTATCCAGGAAGCTGATCTAGAGACTCCCTTCTGGTACCTTGGAGCCTGCATGCCTCAATGGCAGGTTCTTCGCATTCGACGCAAGGTTTTCATCATTGACCTTCAATCGGATGATTCTGCGGGTGTTTGACGCCAGCTCACTGTTCACATGCCGTAGATTGTACCTATAGTACCTTGAGGACCATTGTCATTATTGGTGGTACCTATCGCGTCTGTTAACAGCTTTCATCATTGGCTGGTAATTAGGCGACGTTCTTGCATGTTTGACTTCAACTCACTTATTCGCATGCTCGAACTTGTACTTTGTTCAGGTCGAGATGGAGCGCAAGACCCTGAATTTTGTCTGTTAGAATCCAGGCTGCGATTATGTGGATTACTATGATTGGTTACATGACTCATTCATTGGATGGCTGCGACCATACCCGAGTCTATTTATCGATCTTCACTAGATGGCTGCATCCATACCTTGGATCTAGATTATTGTATACTCTGTTATGGATGGTTGCGTCCATACCACATATATCATGTATATTGAGATATCAGTTGTACTTCTCTACACAGGTTTTCCGATGGCAGTGTTTTCAGTTGGGCGCGTTCTCGTAAAGCACTTCACCCCTCTCTCCCGTTCAGGCCTCATGCTTTAGGGGGCATCTATTACACAACAATTTGTCACCATCCCTGCAATCCCCTATCTCACACATTGGAGGGCTCATTCTGTGGCCTGTGAGCAGTGACATAAGCTGAAAACACTTTCATGGCATTCCCCTAGACATGGACTTTCATTCCCCTGAAGACATATCCTTGTGAAAAACCCTAAAAATAGCCTTTTCATCCTTGGTGCAACTAGCTTGTGTTGTACCCACGCCAATGGGGGAAATTCTTCAAAGAGGGCACGCCAATTGGCGCTCTGTCTCAGAGTCGCACTCGCACTAGGCTTAATAAAGGGTGTTTTTTAAAAATAAATGGCAGAAGATTGACTTTAACCAACTCCTGAACTGGTCTCTAAATTGAGTTGGGACGTTTGGCTTCGGATTTCCATGTAGAGGAAGTAGTTTGCCACCTCTCATGGAAGATTACTTGAGGATAGGGCCAATCCCATGATTCTAGGGAACCCAACTCCTCTTCCACCATCTATATAAGCTTTCCATTTCCCTTTGCAAGCTGGTCTCCAAGAGCCTTCATAGCCTAAAGAATGCTGCAATAGCCCTCATAGAGCCAAATCTATAGCAAGGAGATTGACGATCGAAGAGAGAGGCTTGTCCCCATCCTTGACAAGATTTACTGAGACATATTCCGCTGACGACCCGTCGAAGGAGAATTCAACGTCAGAGCCAGGTTGTATTTTAATTTGCATGAATTAATGATAAGAAACTATTGGTTATGGTTCCACTCGTTTTGTTCATTATGATCATGAGTTGTGTCCTCTCTGACTGACGCATAATTGTATATATTGGATTTTACGCTTGTGTTTGTTGTGTTTCTTACGTGTGTAAGTGTTCGATCGCGACGAGCGTGAGGATTGTGATCTGCTGGAGCAAAGGAACGGGAGCGCTACCTTCTCTACAAACAACAACGTTGGATTCGAGGTAAGCCTTCTTCGCAAGTTGATTTATTGCAATTAGGGACCTGCACCATAGCGTGTTACGATTGTTGCTAGACCTGTTCTGGGCTAGTAGGGATCGCCTCTGTCCACAGAGGGGATTTACCTCTACAACACTATGGTTGTTTATTGTTGATTTCAATTGACTATGGTTTGATTATCAGCAACATTGATCGAATATAGCTGGTTAAAAATGGTAGATTATGGTTGACCATGGTTTAGCTATGTTGTCTATGGTTATCCATGGACAACATAGTTAAACCATGGTCAAACACAATCAACCATAATCAACCATGGTTAAGCAGAGTCAAATCATGCTCAAACCATAGTTAACCTCAAATAAACATAGAGGTTTATGGTTGGTTTTACTTGACTATGGTTGACTCTTCTTTGACTATGGATGTCTACGGTTGAATTTGATAGTTGACCATGATTTGACCATGGTTGCCTATGGTTGATTATGGCTAATTATGATTGAACATGGTTTAAATATGCTATCAAGGTTGTCCATGCATCTCTATTATTGATTATGGTTGATTATGGGTGATTATGGCTTTCAATGGTTTATCTTGGTTTCATTGTAGTGGACCATAGTTTAACTATGGTTTAATTATGCTTGACCATGGTTTGATTATGGTTCAATCATGGCTAACCAATGTTTGACTGTAATTAACCATGAATTAACTATGATTGATGATTGTTGACCATAATTGACTAAGGTTGAACATGGTTTCATTGTGGTTGACCATGATTTCATGATGTTCGACCATAATTGACTATAGTTGACCATGGTTTGGATATTTCTTGACTGTGGTTGACCATGGTTGACCATGGTTTGTCTATGGTTGACCATGATTTCATTATGGTTACCATTTTGATGATAGATGACAATGGTTAACCATGGCTCGACTATGGTTGTTGATGGTTTCACTATGCTTAACCATTGCTTGATTATGATTGACCATTGTTTGATTATAATTAACCATGATTTAACTATGGTTGACGATGGTTAACCATGATTGACTATGTTTGAACATGTTTAACCATGGTTTCACTATGGTTGGCCATGGTTTTAGTATGGTTAACCATGGTTTACTATAGTTGACCATGGTTTGAATATGACTTGACTATGGCTGACCATGCTTTGAATGTGGTTTGACTATAATTGACCATGGTTTGGCTAAGGTTATCAGTTTGATGATGGTTGATAATGGTTAACCATGGTTTCCCTATGGTTGATTATAGTTTGACAGGGTTGATCATGGTTGTCTATGGTTCGCCATGTTTACCATCTTTTATCGATGACTGTAGGAGACCATGGTTGTGCATGTTGAGCATGGATGCCCATGTTGTCCATGGATGAGTATGGTTGATTATGGTTTACCATGGTTGACCATAGTTTAACTATGTTGCAATGATGTTTTATAATTGATACATTTCAAGATGTTTGTTGTTCGACACATTGCAATGATGTTTGTTGTTCACCACATTGCAATGTTGTTTGTTGCTCATCACAATGGGATGATGTTTGTTTTTCAGATGATGCTTATTATTATGACATCATTTGTGATTCATAACATTATGACCACATTTGTTGTTCATCACATTGCAACAATATTTCTTGTTTTTCACATTGCGCCAACATTTGTTGTTGGACACATTACTATGGCATCATTTGTTGTTCAACATATTAAGCCAACGTAATTTTTTTTTGTCACATTGCAAACTATGTTAAAGTTATTAAAGTTATGTTGTGAAAAATTTAAAGTGTAGTATTAAACTTATATAACTAAGTTGTTAATATTAAAACTAGATTGGGATAATTTTTATTGTTCATTTGTTTGTTGTTTGACAATGTTGTCCATGGTTATCAATGGATGTCCATGGTTGACTATGGGTGGCTATGGTTGTCCGTGGTTTACCTTGGTTTGACTCTGGTTGACAATGCTTTGACTATGATTAACCATTATTTGACTATAGTTGACCAAGGTTTATCCAAGGTTTGAATATGGTTGACCATGGTTGACCAATGTTTGAATATGGCTAACCATGGTTTGACCATGGTTTAAATATGGTTTGTCCATGGTTGACTATGGTTGACCATGGTTTAAATATGGTTTGTCCATGGATGTCCATGGTTGACTATGGGTGACTAATTATCCATAATTTACCTTCGTTTGACTATGGTTGACCATGGATTAAATATGGTTTAACTATGGTTGACATGGTTTAACTATGGTTGATGATGGTTCACCATGGTTTGATTATGGATGATCATTTTGACTATAGTTGGCCGTTTCTTCCATGGTTGACTATGTTCATCCATGGTTTACTATGTTTAACCATGGTTGACTATAGTTGACCATGGCTTGAATTTGGATTTATTATGGTGACTTATGTTTTGATTATGGTTTATCTATCGTTGAAAATGGTTACAATTTTGATAATGGTTTATTTATTGTTGACCATGATTGACAATGGTTGAACATGGTTGATTGTGGTTTCACTATGGACTAGTGTGGTTTCAATATGGTTGACCATGGTTTCACTATTTTTAACCATGGTTGCCTATGCTTCACTATAGTTGTCCATGGTTTTAATATTTGTTGACTGTGGTTGACCATGGTTTGTCTATGGATACCATTTTGATGATGGTTGACAATGGTGTACAATGGTTTAACTAGCTAGTTGTGGCTGGCCATTGTTTAACTATGGTTGTTTATTGTTGATTTCAATTGACTATGGTTTTATTATCATTAACATTGATTGATTATAGTTGGTTGTGGTTGACCATGGTTTGACTATGCCTTCTATGATTATCCATGGATGTCTATGGTTGACTTTGCTTCAATATGGTTGAGTTTGCTTGAGTCTTGAGTATGGTTGAATTTGCTTTAATTATGGCTCTCTATGGTTGAATTTTATCGTTAACCATGGTTGTCCATGGTTGATTATGGCCGATTATGGTTAACCATGGTTTGATTATGCTATCCAAGTTGTCCATGGATGTCTATGGTTGACTATAGGTTATTATGGTTGTCCATGGTTTACATTGGTTTAATTATGATTAACCATGGTTTAATTGTGGTAAACCATGGTTTGACTATGGTTGACCACTTTTTG
This sequence comes from Pinus albicaulis, assembly GCA_034641835.2. Lineage (NCBI taxonomy): Eukaryota > Viridiplantae > Streptophyta > Pinopsida > Pinales > Pinaceae > Pinus > Pinus albicaulis. The sequence continues at coordinate 1,182 of JAXQQM020084774.1, read as the reverse complement.
ACTATATTTGACCATGGTTTAATTATGTTTGATGATGGTTGACCATGGTTGACCATGATTGAATATGGTTGAATATGACTGACCATGGTTTCACTATGGTTGATTGTGGTTTCACTACCATGGTTGACCATGATTCACTGTTGTTGAACATGGCTGACCATTGTTTCACTATGGTTGATTGTGGTTTCATTATGTCTGGCCCATGGTTTGTCTATGCATGACCGTGATTTGACTATAGTTGATCATTGTTTGACTATAGTTGACCATGGTTTAATTATAGTTGATCATGGTTGGCCATGATTGAGATTGATTAAACATGGTTGACTATGGTTTCACTGTTGGTGATTATGATTTCACTATGGTTGACCATTCTTTCACTATGTTTAACCATGGTTGAATATGGTTGACTATCTAGTTCACCATGATTTTAATATTTTTTTTACTATGGTTGGTCATGGTTTTCTTATGGTTACCATTTTGATGATGGTTGAAAATGTTGAATCATGGTTTAACTATGGTAGTCTATGGTTAACCATGGTTTGATTATGGTTGATATTGGTTGACTATTGTTTGATTATAATTAACCATGATTTTACTATGGTTAACCATGATTAACTATGGTTAAAAATGGTTGACCATGGTTTCCTTATGTTTCAGCACGTTTAAACATGGTTGACCATGATTTTTCTATGTTTACCATGGTTTGACTATGACTAACCAAGGTTAACTATAGTTGACAATGGTTTGAATATGGCTTGACTATGGTTACCATTTTACTGATGGTTGACAATGGTTAACCATGGTTTCATTGTGTTTAAATATGGTTTGACCATGGTCAACCATGATTATCTATGGCTAGCCATGTTGAACATCTTTGACCATGGGTTACCATAAGAGACCATGATAGTCCGTGTTGAGCATGGATGCCCATGTTATCTATGACTAATTATATTTGGTGTAGTGGTGTATTTTTCGCACGAGTGTATGAAATCACACTAGTTTAAAGAGTGTGGTCTACTCTTTAAACTATTGGTTACATGCAGAAAGTGGTGGAGCTCAAAAGCATAAAATTTAATGGAAATAATATGCTAAAGTATGCTTTGGTTAAAATAAAACTAAAACACAAATGTACAGAAGCTATCAAAGAGAGTCAAAACGATAATAATACCAACGATGGCTCAA